>OY735266.1:2546857-2586519 GCA_963457715.1 Argyresthia albistria | reverse complement strand
GGACCGGATAAGGAATATGGACGACCAGCAGCAAGGATGGATTGATGGCAGGGGACCGGATAAGGAATATGGACGACCAGCAGCAAGGATGGATTGATGGCAGTGGACAGGATAAGTTGGCATAAAAAGAAAAGGAAACCCAGTAGAGTGAGAAGCTTGTATCTCGTTTCTTTGATGATGTCTCAGCGTTGCCGTTGGGCAAAACACAGGATAGGTACTGAAACTTCTAGACTCTTGCCCTCTTATTAGGATACCGTAGCCGAAGGGTGCCAAACGGGACCCCATTACTAAGGCTCCGCTGTCCGTCCGTCTGTCCGTCCGTCAGCGGGTCCTAGAGCACGAACCGTAATAGCTAGAAAGTTGAAATGTTCACAGAATGTGTATATCTGTTGCCGCAACAACAACAAATACTGAAATACGAGAGATATTACAAATTAAAGGCGGTCCCCATACAAGAGACTTTATTTGATACACCCACGCATTTTAATATGATGGTATATTTCGCGTCAACCCAAATCGTTATGATAGTTCAGCCGGTATGTTGTGGGCCCTCAATCCATAGGTCGCGAGTTCACCGTGAGGGCATAATTTTATTTAAATTTACTTTTTCTTTTTAACCGACTTCAAAAAAGGAGCGGGTTCTCAATTCGGTTGTATTTTTTTTATCATTATTATTTTTAATATGTGTTACATCAAAACTGGTACTATTTATGAACCGATTTCAAAAAATATTTTCTTGTTTGAAAGGGTTACTCATGCTTGGTCCCATTTAAAAAAAAAACAGGAATAGGTCCAGTAGTTTGGTTACAACATGAAAATATCTGAAAAGTATAATGTAATAACGTATTAAGGGTAAACTAAATAACGTATTGTTTCCTTTCTATGACTGTGGGCTGACTTAAGGGACCGATATTCGTCCATATTGTGTAATATGTGTGGACTTAACAGCCAGAACACAGATGTTGTAGGCTCATTTTCGTGTTTTTAGACGACCTTCGCAGCGCGAGCAGAGAGGATTGAGTAATAGTGTCGAAGTTGTTTTTTTTAAGTTTTTAACTTTGAGAACTATTGTTTTATTGTTTTGAGTGCGGTACGGTTCAGTTCAGTTCAGTTCAAAATTTTTATTGACCATAAAATCATACATATTACTTAGTCAACGTCAATATAATATTAATATTAATACGGTACCCTTCCTGTGCGATTCCGACCCGCACTTGACCGATTTTTAATACCGTCTACCTCTCTCCCGTAACGCCACTGGGATTAACTTTTTATCAATAAGAGGGTTGAAGATTAGGCTGGCAGGCAGTTAGAACAATTTTGTACTAACCTCGTCGTTGTCCGAAGCAGTTGTTATAGTCAGAGGGGCCGGCCCTGAGTCACCGATGCCGACGACGCCTCCTTTCGCGACCTGTTGCGCTAGCAGAGCCGCCATCTTGTGTTGTAGTGCCTGCAAATGGAGTGAACAGCTTTATGCATTCCATGATCTCGGTAGATGAGGATTGGCGCTATAGAGAGGTTATACAGGTGACATTTAATTAGCTGACCATATTTTGGGGAATGATAGTACATCATGAACAACTTTCACCATAGAACGCAAACGTAAAAAAATTCTGGGTCTCGCATAGTAGTAACTTGAATTGAAATCAGCAGCTGTTCGGGGCAATGTACTGGGGGACGTTTCTTTTTTCATTTGCGACTATATGTTTCATGGGGAAAATTGTTCATAATGATGGGTACTATCATTCCCCAAAATATGGTCAGATAATTAAATGTCAACCTGTATAGAAAGTGGAGTCCAGAGGCCAGAGTGCGTGGTTGTGGAATGACGATGATAATTTCATGAGTTGGGGAGGATTTTATTATGCTGCTTGGTCCCAGAGGATTAGGTTAGCGCAGGACCGACACATGTCGTAATGAAGAGGAGGTCTTTACAGCGGGTGCAAAAGCCTATCCACTCAGTTAGTTTAAATGTTCGGAGTTTCTTAGATATTTTTCTCTTAAAGTGATCTCATACAAATGGGAGATATTTTAAATATGACGTGTGTGTAAGTATATTCTAAAGTTCTTCAACACTAGAATTCATTTAAAGAACAGGGAAATCAGCTGAACCAACAGTGACCAGAGAATACTGGGAATACGGTATTGGCCTCATTTTGGAAGTTGTTTTAAAATAAATGTTATTATATTTTAAGCGCACTACATTAATATTTCTGGGATATCTTCTTTAGTTTCAATAAAAAATAATAATATAGTTGAATTTGAGAAAACCGCGCCAAAAACGCTGTATTTCTAATGGCGCTGGTCATATGACTCGCGTGACGTCACAAGCTCGTGAGTGAACACCCGCCATCATTATTATTCAGTCAAGCAAAATGTCACAGACGAGCATGTGACGTAACCAGAGAGATAAACGTTAGACAGAGCGTTTTCGTCACAGATTATATTTCGATAGTTTATACATTTTAATTCTTGGAATCCGCACAAAAAAACATATTTATCTCTAAAATATTATGAAAATATAGATTTCTACGCTACTATCTGATAAGATTAGGTACCACATTTTGTAGAATATTTATAATGTTGTCCAATATGTACCGTATTGTGTGAAATAGTCACAATAGAGAAGAGGACCGATCTCCCGCCTGTCCCAGAATCGGGAGAGGCGGTAAGAGGACATGCGGACAGCAGCAATAACTTTAGCGTTAAAAAACCCCCGCATAAAAACAGTCTTCCAGTTTCATCATCAGGTGAAATTAAAAGGTCTCATCACAACGAATCTAATGAGTCTAAACTCGATGGGTTTACTTGTAAGCATACCAGGGTTCCAGCTCACACCTTCGAGCTTCACACTCCATCATCAGATCCTCGACGGTACCATTTTCCTAAAGAGCTTGTCACAACGAACCTAATGAGCCCAACTTAACGGGTCTACTAGTAAGCATCATAGGGTTCCCGCTCCCACCTTCGAACTCCATCATCAGACCAGCTCGATGGTACCATAAGAACTAGATCCAAGAAATCTACTTTCGAATAAAAAAACAACATTCAAATTGGTTCACCCGTTTACGCACCGCGTGCTGAGACACAGACAGACAGAGTGATTTACACGTCAAACTTCGTCGGGCGGGGGTTAAAAAGAAGGGCGGGGGTAAAAAGAAGGCCGGACCAGCCATGTGAGGGATGCACAGAAAAGACTTGTGGCCTGTCAAGTCAAAATAGATACTTTTTATGAACTGTCAAAACGAAACTTTTGTTCCAGAGTTCTATGAAATAACAACAGAATGACGTCATGTAAAAGTGCCATCAAATGCTGTCTTTTTTTGCACAAAATTGACTTTATAAAATATATCTGCCGGAAATATACAATTCTGAGAATGTCAAGCCATTTTGTACATAATCCTTCAACTTAAGACTTGTTCCTAGATTTATTGGTTACCTTGGCTACAAGCCTAATATCTGCGGGTTACATGGATAGATCCAACCCGCTGGCTTGCTCCCCGCGTTTGCCTCATTATGACATGAAGTCGGAATGAGGTCGGGTGCAGGTGGGAGGGATATTATGTCCTGTATCTTTGAACAGAAGAGATAGCAAACCTTCAGTTCAGCGGTCAGACTGAACGGCGGCGCCGACACGGAGTCGACCGGCGGCGGCGCCAGCTTCAGCGAGTCGACGTCACACGCCACCTGCGATCGACACACTGGGCACGTTTGCTGGAAGAGAGAGTTTGTTGGTCTTAATTGTAATGATACCATGTATAAATAAAGAAATATCCGGGTACCGAGCTTTGCTCGGCGGTTGGTGGTACAAACACAATTAAACATTATTTATCATCAGACTGCGTTAACATCGATTAATATGCTGTTCTGTTTTGGAACAGATGCAAACGAGAAGCAAACAGGCATTTTCTTTTCCTCGTGAGTTTTAGGCTCAGATATTCAATCTATTCTGTCTGTGCCTAACACTCACGAGGAAAACAAAGTGCCTGATTGCTTAATAGCAAGCAAGAAGGTTGGATAACAGATGATGAACTTAGATTCGACCTTATTTAAAAGAAACCTTTTTGTGTGAATTTTCCGAAGACGCGCCAAAAAGTGTCACGTGATCTGAGGTCGCAATGAGTTAACTTACTTCGTTATTGTCATTAGAATTTATGCCTTATTTTCATTGCACTAAAGTGGAATGGTCAATCCTAATGAACGAGTATGAGAAAAGCATAAAAACTCGGATATAACCCGATTTTTCAGTTATGAGACCTAGCTCGGATCTATTTTTACCCCCAACATTGCAAATTTCATCGAAAACTACAGCTCTTTTTTCTAGAACTCAAAGGGTCTTACTACAAAAACATAAACTCCCGTTCAACACCTGTTTAAAAACGTATGAGATTTGACGTTTGTTTTGAGGTTAAACAACGTTTAATATTTTTTGTGGTAACGGGGATAATCGTTACATACAAACTTCGCCTCGCGGTCACCAATTGGGGATATGGCTAACATACATAACTAACATATTAACTAACATACATATTAAATTGGTGGATCCGAGGCCTAGTCGAAGGCTTCGTCAGCCGAGACTGGCCGAGGGCTACCATCATATGAAATGAGGAATATTTGTATGTATGTATGTATGAATGTATGTATATGTAACGGGGGGGTAACGATATACTTATGTTTTGAGTTCTAGAAAAAGGCGCTGTAGTTTTAGATGAAATTTCCTATGTTTTTGGGGGTAAAAAATCGATCGAACTAGGAAGATATCATAACTAAAAAATCACGTATTTCCGAGTTTTCATGCTTTTCTCAATAGGATTGGCCATTTCACTTTAGTATAATGAAAATAAGGCATAAATTCCAATGACAATCAAAAATTTTATTTCTCATTGCGACTTCCAGATCACGTGACACTTTTTGGCGCGTCTCCGGAAAATTCACACAAAAGTTTCGTTCAAATAAGTTCGAATTAAAATTCATAATCTGCTATCCTCCTTGCTTGCTATTAAGCAAACAGGCACTTTGTTTTCCTCGTCAGATTTAGGCACAGAATTCAAATTACTACTATGTGTAGGCTAAAAGATTGATCTGTGATTAAAAACAAAATGCCTGTTTGCTTCTCGTTTGCAGCTGTTTAAAAACAGAGCAGCATATTGATGTCTGATGAATATGAAATATAACATTTTATTATTATATTTTTTGTACCACCAACCGCCGAGCAAAGCTCAGTTCCCAGATGTTATTAATTATGAGAAGAGCCGAGAGGCCACCGTCTACACTACAACACAGGTTTGAAAGAATAACTAGGGGGGTGGGGGAGGGGGGAATAATAGTTGCGCATGTCTGCATACACATAGGTAAACATAATAAAATTTACAAGTACAACTTGGCCAAATACAATGAATTTAATATCTACAACCACTAAAGAGTAAAGATTAGTAAAGAGCTACAACTAGGTACAAAATCTGCCACCCCACCACCTTTGCGGTTGCCTATGTGTATAGCTACATTTAAAAGAACTTTTAAAGAATATCTCCTGGATGAGCAGAGGACAAAACTGTAAGGCCAGCAGTGCCACTTGTATTGTTCTGATAATAATTAAAAAAAACCCTACCCTTACAATAAATGACTCTAGTAAGTATACAATAATGTTTGTGTGTGTGTGTGTGCTAGGCTAAGCCTATTTTTTTCCTCTAATTAATTTTTTTGTCTTACTTGATACGGTGGTGCCTGCATCTGCTGCCATGAAGGCAGCTTCTCCTTCTCTTCATGGTAGTACTTCTCTCCGGCTATGAGGTGACTCGCTAGACAGTGGCTGTGGAAATGGTGGTAACATTGCGTCTTGATAAACACATCGCCATCCCGGAATCCGTAGAGACATATCACACACTGCCCTGTTGGTAGATTACTTTCTGTGAGGTTTTCTCTTATTAGCTGGAAAATATAAAATAAAGATGTTACTTTGGAATTGGTTGCCTATTATATGTATAGAACACATATCTTTACAACATACATGACAGATAAGTAATTCAGTAATACCTGCATTTACCAATTTTATTGAGAGAATTCAATTATTTATACAACTGTTCCTGTTCTTATTGTGTTCTTGACGATTTCCAGAGAGTGAATATAAACAAATAGACATACACTTACCTCTATCAACTCAAACACAACCGGTTGTCCCAAACAGTCCAGCAGTTTATCTCTAACTTGTGAGTTGATGCTACTTATCAAGTTGTCATCAAGTCCCCGTGGGTTTCTCAGAGTAACCTCAGGACTGGTGTCTGGGTAGCCAGGAGTCAACACAACCTCCAGGGTGACGCACACAAACTGCTGGTCTACATCATCGCCAGTAGACGGATGCACGACAATCTCGATGAAATTCGGCACATTGTTAACCCTTTTTATGACCACATCATCCAACAAAATCGCTTCTAAAGCCTCTACTTCGTCTGTTACCCTGCGGGATACGGAATAATACAGTTTATAACCAAAAATTGTGTGAAGATAACGTGTTTTAGCGATATTTTGTGAGTGGGACTCACCTTTCGTCGACTATTTCTGACATGTTGCTCTCGTTTGACTGAGGTATCCCTTTATATTCTGTGACTGGGGTTCAGCTAGGGTTCCGGGGATTTAGTGCAACGGGCGGGGAGCAGGCGCAATGCAGATCACGCCACAAAACGCACCGGTCTGTGCACAAGAACAGCTGATTCCGGGAGATGGCGATATCCGACCGAGATAATCCGAGAAATCAATCAGAATTCACCGACCGAGCGAGAGGAGCATTCACATTCACAATTTCACATCACAGTTCACTCACTTCACCATTATTTCTGTATGTGTATCTCTTTTACTTCCCCACAGCAGCACAGGGCATAGGGCACAGGACAGACGGAACTCGGAAGGTGCCTTCCCACGGCCCGTGTTAGCACAGATTGCCACAGATCAGGCCGCGCCGCGCCGACGACGGATCATGTCATGACATGACGGATCGTGGGAATCACAGAACACAATTACTCTGACGGGTGGATTGATTACTCTGGTGGGAATGGCGCTAGGGATTGAATAAAACTCGATTTTAGAAAAAATCGATTATTTTTTTCAAATAATCGATTTTTCTTGCAGCGATTATTTTTTCTAAAAAAATCGATTATTTAAAACTCGCGGAGTCGGTAAGTTCAAACGCCGCGCCTTTGAACTTACCGACTCCCGACGCCGACGGACTGTTGGACGGATTTGGAAAAAGCGGACATTGATTTTTTAAAAGATATCATTATTCTCTTTTTAGCAATCGATAGTCCTAATTAAGACGATAAGATGTTTTTGATGACTTTTTGTTGTAAATGCTATAATTTACGAGATATCGTCCGGATTCCCAAGTTTTTCGGACGATATCCTTTCAAGGCTTCGAATAAATTAAAAGTCGGCTTTCACCGGGTTATTCACTAACTCAGTGATGATGATGATCACTCAATGATGATCCGTAAAAATTAAGAAGTTATTGGTGTCGTTCAATTATCGTGTAAAACCAAGGATATCAAAATAAGTCGGATAATATTAGCCTACTTGGGGTTTTGCGGTTCTGGGTAGCCACTCCGTTACCGCTTTTGTCCACCTTCCGTCATCCCTCCGTGCTAATTGTCCTGCCCAACCCCACTTCAGTCTCGTGATTCGTAGGCAGACCACCAGCCAGATGGACGAATGACATCACTGCCTAGTCGGTAGGCAGTGGATGATGCGGGAGGCACGAGACCGGAGCGGATGGCGTGGTAGAGAAGAGGCATATACCCAGCAGTGGGTAGGTGTGGGCTGATTGTTGATATTAGCCATCATTGAGTGATCATCACTGAGTTAGCGAATAAGCCCGCAGGTTAGGTTGATAAGTTACAAACACATAACATGTATACTCACACATTACATACACCGTACATACACCCTACCACAGATTACTAAATAGTTACTACGTAACAGATACTTCACTCAGTAGGAAATTTCCAATACCTACTGCTATAATAGCCTACTCCGTCGCGTCAGCAACCGCTGCATGCTAAAATGTGCCTAAATGCTCAAGCGTACAGTTGTGATCGCTTCGCACCGCGCGATCTCACACTAATCGCAGGGCTGGCAGACATCGCAGATACTCGTACGATACGAACACAGTTCAAAACGTGCGTGCGCTTGGCTTGCGACAACCATACTGACGTTGGGCGCCGGGCCATAGCCGGGCGCTCCGAGAGCTCGGGCGGGCGGTAGGTAATTATAGCGCGCGAGTACATTCAGTGACAGAGGCCTGACCCTACTCTCATTCATACACACATCTAACAACAAAATAAAAAAGTACACTGATAAGTTTATTTTACTTTTACAAAGAATGCAAGAAACAGGCGCCTCCAGACAGTGGGGGCTAGGTTTACAACCGGTCACCCTGGTGGACGTGGATGTAGCTTTTCTATCCATTTCGAAATTCAGGCATCTACATCTACATACCACATCATATCCACAACGAAGTTACAGCCGCTGAATGATCCGTCCGAGTAAAGGATGATAGGTAAGGGTTGCCTTTGCTTGACTTGGCGGGGGCTCTCCCCCAACCCCACCCCCAGATAGTAAACTATTATGTTTAACTAGTAGGTAGTTTGTAGTAAAACATTTTTATGTTCGACATAGCGTTTAATTTTACAAGAGGCAAGAGCGAGACAGACCTTAGACAAGAAAGGTACTATCATATTTCCTCATATTTACTATCGCATTATAAGTATTTTGCATCCATCTACTTAATTACTAATTAAACACTATTTAAGAGTGGTCTAACTATACTAACACATAAAATGATGTACTTATATTATGTATAACTCATACATAATTTCATTTAATTAATGCAAAGAACATGATACGAATAAAGGTAAATCATATAATTGAAACAAAAAGTAAACTTTAGAAAAAACCGACTTCCACAAACCCTATTTGATTAGATTGAGTTTAATACAAACTGTAACCCCTTATCCCCCCCCTTGGGGAATTAATTTTGTCAAATCTCATATCAGTGCTACACCACGCTACTAAGGAACCCCTGTACAAAGTTTCATGGCTCTAGGTCCACCGGTTTAGGCTATGCGTTGCCTGCCCGTCAGCCACGCATTGTATTTGTACCTGGTATTGAGCAGATCTGGTGGCCATATGTGGTATTCATCAGCAGTTCCGCATCACAATATTATGCTTACCATGTGCATTTGCACGAGTTATTATGAAAAACACAAAAATCACTATATGTCTGCCTATAATATTTGAAGAGTTCCCTCGATTTCTCCAGGATCCCATCATCAGATCCTGACCTGGTGTCAATGGGACCAATAGGAAGGTAAACCCTTTCAAACAAAAAAATAATTTTCCAAATCGGTCCATCCGTCTAGGCGCTATCGAGGCACATACATAAAAAAAAAAAAAAAAAAAAAAAAAAAAAAAAAAAAAAAAAAAAAAAAAAAAAAAAAACAAATATCCGGACGAATTGTAAACCTCCTCCTTTGGGAAGTCGGTTAAAAAACAGTCTATGTAAACAAAGGCGAACTTATCTCTAACAAGAAATAAAATTATAATTAATTAATAGGTACCTATCATAAACAAACAAATCTATTTTTGTTACAATTATACCTCAGTGTTTAAAAACATTTAAGTACAATACACACACGTGTACCGTACCAATTAGAACAACAATTTTACAATACATCAAAGATTTATGAACACGTCAAATAATAATATTGAGGTAGGTAGGTACATCTACTCCCCGTTTCTAAATGTATTGACCGAAGATTAATTCAAAATAGCGGTGTAGCATATATACCGTAGCCGTGCTTTAATATCAGTTTACACGCGCGCTGCCCGCGCGCCGCCCCGCAAAGACAAATTAAATCAGTGTGTACGCAACTCTTGCCAAAGCAACTCGCCTTTCATTTCAACCATGTCACACTCATCATATACCATCAACCCTCCTCATCATAACAGTCATTTAACCTAAACTGGTGAACCGGACGTGAAACAAAGCAAACTTCAGTGAACTTTGGTGACAAGTTTAGTGCAATATAATGAAGAAACAGGAACAAAGAACAAACAAAACAAAGAACAGGAGGCACCGGCCGCCGACACATCAATTGAGGCAGCCGAGGCGCAGCATACGCCACAACCGCAACAATATCTTCTTAGCAGACAGGAAGACCCAGCAACCCTTTCATGATGACTCTGGTGCAAACATATGGTCCTAACATACAACAAGATTGCAACTATACGTGCCAGTAACACCAAACTTCACACTGCAAACGGCACACCAATCGCTATATACGGTGAGAAAACAAAATACAAATTCAAATACAAATGCAAAAGGCTTATGCCGAGTGTTCAAATGGAGATCTGTACTAGCAAGTGTACAGCGGTCCATCCTCGGAGCCGAATTCAAATTCGCACAGCAACTTATCGTCGAGCTACATACACGGCTCAAAGCAACGCGCCCATACAACGGAGGTACGATATCGCATCATCATTCAATCTCGAACAACGAGGAACAACACTTACAAGCAATTTTAACACGCCCATGCAACTACGGGCTCACATCGCAATCAACGTCGACAAGTGCAAGTTCGGCAAATCACAATCAATGAAATGCAATTCAACGGTTAATTATCACTTAAACCAACATGGTATGCGACCGAGCATCGGGAAAGTCAAATGCATTACCGACTTTCCACAAGCAAACACCGTGCAATGGAATGGACTACAGCTGCATGTGTAGCGTTCAAGAAATGCAAAGCAAGCATCAAAAACGCCGTTCTATTGACACACCCCGATGCGTCATCATCTTTACATTAATCACCGACGCATCCGCATCATCTTCGCGTAGTACTCAATCAACGCATCAAAGGACAAAACAATTCAGTCGCTGATGTATTCTCAAGAATAGAAGAAATCAGCGTGCCGAACCTGTTCCTTCAAGCAAAACGAAACGCAACAAAATTACAGCACATACGACAAAGAGCTTCCGGCAATCTACTTCCATGGCACCCATGCCGACAAACAATACAAGAAGACAAGAAAAGAGAAAAAAATTCATACATCAGGATCTGAAAGATCCCACACACGTTTTCAAACACAATGAATGCAAAAAGTCCTTGGTACCATCATACAACGGATCATACCAAGTACTAGAAAGAACACCGAAGCATTACATCATTCAAATCGATAAGTAGAGAACAAACGTTTCGCTGTACTTACCGCCTAAAACCATACATCATTCAACATACGACACCGTCAAGTAATGAGACCATGGGATCGAACAAGAACCCGCCTGGTACTCGCAGATCTTATAAACATCCCATATCAAACACCCAAACCGACACGCCGCCGCCACCGCCGCCGCCCGCCCGCCGCCGCCGTCGACATCTCAAGTGGTGACTTCGAAGAAGTGCGTGTCGTGCGCGTTATCAATAATGAACAATGAGTGTGTGTTTGACTTAATATCTCAAGTACGATTTTGCTATTGTTTCACTATATTTTTTACTTGTATTCATCAACTTTACACTGACCGATCGTTTATCCACGCTATTACTATTTTATGTACCTAAGTTTCTATGTTTTTACAAATGTTAGCATTACTTTTTACATGTTTTATAAGTTTACATCATTGTATCTATCTAGATTCTTTATTCAATTTTCACCCCTAGCTTCTTTTAGAAGGGGAGGTATGTAGCATATATACCGTAGCCGTGCTTTAATATCAGTTTACACGCGCGCTGCCCGCGCGCCGCCCCGCAAAGACAAATTAAATCAGTGTGTACGCAACTCTTGCCAAAGCAACTCGCCTTTCATTTCAACCATGTCACACTCATCATATACCATCAACCCTCCTCATCATAACAGTCATTTAACCTAAAGCGGCACGTGATTGGCTGAAATGAGTTTGACAAATTAGACAAGTTGTTACAGCTAATTTTCCTTTCGGAAACTGGGCGATAATGTTGTGTCGTTGGCCTCTGCCACCCATCTAGGAAAAAGCATACGTAAATAGGTAGGTGCCATGTGCCATGTGCCATGTGCTTAGACATAGACAATCGTGCCATATGATGACGACATTGTAAGATATTATGTGTCAAAGTGATGGATGGCTTATTCCTTTCCTTACCATATATACGTATAAGTTGCACTCTACAGAGTGTACTATTACAGTAAGTAACTTACTTATAATTATAATAATTGTAAACATCTCTCAGCCGATCTTTATTCGGCCGCGTTGCCCAAGTAAATATTTAAATAAATAAAGTTGCTGATGAATCTAGTATGCCGTTCGTCCACCACCTCCGTCACCGTCACAATAACGAGAATGGCCATAGTACCCACAGAATACATTATATATATAGTACCTACTACTTACTACTACTATCATGTCATAGAGTAAATTAGGTATGTCTCGGCTTTTCTATGTGTAGCTCTTGGAGGAGGAGTTTGATCAGGGTATGGCTTATATCGCTGACGTGACGGTGATGAGACGGGCCGCTGTCGACACAATATGCCAAAATTACGCGACCGAAGTTCAGCGTCACCTAGAAATGGCAAAGCACCTAGAATCGTTGAAGACCACACTTGGCCACCAGTTCTGCTCAATACTAGGTACAAATACAATCTACTATGCGTGGCTGACGGGCAACGCATAGCCTAAACCGGTGGACCTAGCTAGAGCCATGAAACTATAAACAGGAGTTCCTTATGCAGTTGGGTAGCACGGAGATGGGATGTGACGAAATTAATTCCCCAATGGGGCAAATAGACGGCGCCCTAGGCAAAAACAGCCTTTAGCAAAACACAAATCGCTCGGAATCATGGGTATTGAGTATTATTGCTATCTATACTTTTCTTCACTAGCTTGTTTATCACGAGTGTCAGCGTGATTTTGCTTTCCCATATACATAATTTTATTAATTTTGCTCGATAGAAAAGTCTCCTGAAGTTGCCAGAAAATCTGTCTGTCACAATGTTTTATTTTACAATTTCGCACCGCATCTGAATTGTGTTCTTGTTATTTATCTAATCATAAAATGGCACAGTATGTTCCTCAGTTAGACTTGCTAGCTTGGCTTTAACCTTTTTTATTTTTTTATTTAATTTCCTCTAAAAATAAGTTAAAGATGAAATTCTAAGTTCTGATTGCCTAGGGCCCGCCATCTCAATCTTATCAAATAGGGTTTGTGGACGTCGGTTTTTTAAGTTTTACTTTTTGTTTCAATTATTATAACGCATTAGGGGTTAAAATTTCATGGGCGTGAACTGTCAAAATGGGCCTTTAATTTTGTGAAGACTTTAATAGGTTGAATATTCCTCTAGACTCTATTATTAATCTGTGCTCTAGTCTAGAGTCTTGAGAATTATTTTTAGCGCACGGTAGGCACAGTTTCCATTGCCGCGCCCAAAGTAACCGCAGATTTTTACGGTGTTACCGGCCTTGGCGCCTGTTAAAGAGCTTATTACATTACGCGGTCGGCAGGGCACGATTTGTATAGACGTCTCACTCATTGGAACGACTAGAAAGAGACAGTGAGTCAGACAGGGCCCTGCCGACAGCGTAGTCTAATAGACAGTGAGTCAGACAGGGCCCTGCCGACAGCGTAGTCTAATAGACAGTGAGTCAGACAGGGCCCTGCTGACAGCGTAGTCTAATAGACAGTGAGTCAACAGGGCCCTGCCGACAGCGTAGTCTAATAGACAGTGAGTCAGACAGGGCCTTGCCGACAGCGTAGTCTAATAGACAGTGAGTCAGACAGGGCCCTGCCGACAGCGTAGTCTAATAGACAGTGAGTCAGACAGGGCCCTGCCGACAGCGTAGTCTAATAGGCCCATAAATCACTCTTTCAAAATGCTGGCTTTTCTATCCGTTCCGTTGGAGTTGCTGATGCTGACAGTGACCATGCGTGTGGCTTCTCCGTACCGACAGGAACTGCCAGATACTCCTGAGGTTGTAGTAGTCTGGTTCCGTGATAAAGGCACACCTTTCAACACGTAATACCTGCGTAGAAACAAACCTCAATTCAAACAAATGTACTCATTTCGGGAAACCTGTTTCTTTGGTTTTAATTTAACCCGTGTGGCCGGTATTTTGTCTCCTACATTATCAGCACAGATATTGCATTGCAGGAAAATTTTGAGTAATGGACAGAGGCGACGGGTTACTTAAAACTATCGTGTGATGCATGCGCAGTTTCTGTTCGAGATAGAAAACTCCAAAAAATATTACTATAAGTACTTACTAAAACAAAATACAAACTAGTAATAACCGTTGTGTACGGAATGAGTAGCACTCATCGGACTCTAATCTCGAAGTAAAATTATCTTGTTCTGAGTTCAACCTGAGAGTAAGTATAGTCTCAGAATAAGGAAGTATAAGTGGTATTAGCAACAGAGTAGTGTTTTAATTATTTTAGACATTTGTCACCCTGAACCTTCGTGTTGTCATTAGTGAATTAACTTTAACCGAGTTGCGTGCACCTGTTAGTAAAGCTCCAAAAACCCACAAAACAGAAATTATTAATAGATAATAAATACTGAGTGGAAGCAAAATCATCCAAATATTTTAATAATTCTACGCTATGTGTGTTTCTGAAATAACCATGCCCCAAACCAAACCATGATGATAGATTGATTGATTTCGTTTACCATCCATCTCTGCTGCAACTTTTACATTACTTGTAATTGTAACACATAAAATATCATCATTTCTCTGCAGTTCCCTTTTGATAACCACTTGAAGACACGTACGAGCTACACCAAACATCATCAAACATATCAATCAACGTAGTGCTCAAAATACATTTGGAAGTTTGATACTCCGGTCACTACCGATTGTCGATGTGATGGTATCTACGCTCGGTCTTTGTGCTCCATTCTTCCATTGTCGTGCATCTTTCATGCTGATGACTCTGAGATTATCCATATCTTTATTCTTCTTACAAATTCCTGCAATCCTGTGCACAGAAAATTGACATCTGAATCTTCGCTTTCAAATTGGCCCACACCGTATTTTGTTGTATCCTTGGGCTACATTTGAGACACTTTTTTTTCTTTCTTTGTTCTTAAAAACAGCAAGCATTTTTGGAAATATATCTCGTACCTAAAATAGATATAAAAGCACATATTCACTACTTTCTCTGAGTGTGAGTACTTTCTAGGACTCGGCCAGGACAAAGGACTAGGCAAGGGAGGATACTTAAGAAGTCATTCAGAAATTAAATCAAAATATTTTACTAATTTGGGATTCTGGTGATGCCAGATTGACTAAGAAGTATGCTGAACGCTGCGAGTCTCTCAAATTGCTTTGAAATGTATCAAGAAGTTCGGAAAAAATAATTACCTTTTCTTCACTTTAGCTATAGTTTTTCTTTTGCAGACGAAAATGATGAAGATGGTAAGGCCAATGAGCACGTTGTAGGTGTCTGTAAATATCCACAGGTACTTGGCTCCCGGGAATAGCTCAGAGACCACCTCGAGGATCCAGGTGATGCCCATCACCGCAAACAGCTTCAAATACAGGAACATCCTAGAGTACAGATAACAGTTCATTAAATTGATTGTTATTTTTTTCTACAACATTTAGGATCTGTCTCAAGCAGTCTGATAAGCTGAATAAGTTAAGGTGAAAAGATAAATCATAACTTTTGTATGTAAAATGACAGAATGATGAATAAGTAACATAAAGATAAAGCTTATCGAGACTGCATGAGATTGAGACAGACCCCTAGCTCAGAAGTCAGATACTTTTTTACGTAGCCAGTAGCAGTAGGCCTTTGTTCCCTTTTTCGAACCCACATAGACACACTATAGGGAGTTCTTTGTGTAGGTATAGCCTTCCTATACCTTCGTATAGTATACGGGATGGTAGAGGACCTAGAGCCATGGAACTTTTTACAGGGGTTCCTTAAGTAGCGTAGGGTAACACTGAGATGAGATTTGACGAAATTAATTCCCCAATTGGGGATGGGGAATAGGGGGTTACAGAATCAAATAGGGTTTCTCGATGTCGGTTTTTTTTAGTTTTACTTTTTGTTTAAATTTTATGTTAGGTACATACCTCTGCTTCTCGTTATCGTTGGTGTTGGTGCGACTCTCCGAAGAGTTCAACACGGAGGTCTGTCGCGTGACAGCGGCGATCTTCAGCGTTGTCAATGCGAAGAAGACTGCGTTGGCCAGCATCAGCACTGTTAGCGGCCCATAGAAGTACAGGAGTTTACTGGGACCTGGGGATTACAACCTTTATAGCGATAGCGATTCAGCATATTTGTTTTATTTATTATAAACCATAATATAATACATATTCATTTGCAAGAACCACAAAAAACCACGTAGGTTTGTGTGTGGTTCGGAATTACGCAGAAATAATACAAGTAGGTATTTACACTATCAGCAAGTAACTAGCAAGTTGGTAATATTACACACAAGTTGGTAATATGATCCTGGTCCATCCGATCCGATTAAGATTACGGGGGTGATCTGCGGATTACGGTGACCGGAAATAAATTAAATAATAATCTCCATCAACCTGCACTGAGCCAGTAAATAAACTTCATACCAGAAGAAGAAAGAAGTATGAATCTTGGAGTATTGAATAGCTGTAGTACAAGTTATGTTGTTGTTACAAGAGTTTAAAGGAATGATTCCCATCTTCTGCACGTTGCGTGCGTGACCTTACCGTAGAAGAAGCACCCATAGCCTACAAGCCGAGGCATCAGGTAGTAGTCGGGTAGGCCAGAGAACTGCAGGCAGACGATGAGGATGGTCAGCACAGCAGGCACGGAGAAGGCGTAGATGGCATACACGATGAACCGACTCAGCGTTTTGACACCCATACGTGGGATCCTGCGGTAACAATACGTAATCGGTATTCTCTCATAAGGACATAAGCCGAACAAACTTACAATCTTTGACTGGTTCAAGAAAGGTAAGTAAGTAGGTAGTGTGAAAAAGATCACAATTTATATTTAAAGGTCCTTCAAACAGATAGTATCACACACTTTCAGATACTTACTTCTTAAGAGCTCATCGGAGGACAATTTATAACAGAAGATTTTTGTGATATAATTTCAGAATCCAAGAGGCCATTATTTTCCTAATTAACCATCAGATAAAAAATGTGGTACAGTAAGGAGTACCGATGTTGTAATTTGTAATGATTGAATTACCTGAACGTCCACCAGATGTCGAAGCTAATCACGTTCAGCCAGAAAAAAGCTGAGAGCATCGAGTAATAGATGATTAAAGCTGTAAACAATAAATACAAATTAATATGAAAGGTACATTATGTTACGGTATTGTGAAAACCTAAGTAGGTAAGTAATATCGTATAATTCAACTGTCTAAGTAATCAATCAAACAATATTTTTATTTTATGATGCCGACCCGATTTGAGAAATGAGAAATGACGATTCTACGACAGATGGGCCAACTAGCGCGTTCAGTTTCCGGTTTATCTTATTTCTAGGACATTCATTACCATCATAAGGTCACTCCTCATTCACACAACACTGGGCACAGGTAGGTCTCTATGCCTCATCCACTGTCTGACAGCTTTGGGTGACTTCATCCGTATTGCCTGCCTCGCATCCGTATCGGCTTGCCCACTGGATGTCTATCTAGCGGTTCTTTACCTTCCGTCTTCTCTTATCAATAAACAACTTTCAGCTTTGAGAGTTGTTTGATACAATGACGGTTTCCCGATATGAAATCTGTCATTTTCACACGCCTAAGATAACGGCTCTAGGAAAGCCAAAGTTGAGACACTCACTCATAGTGAGGCAGTAGGTATCGTAATCCAGATTGTCGATGGACTGCGTGAGGTCTTTCACCGCAGTGGCGAGGAAGCCGACGAACATGCAGCAGATGCATGCCATGAGGTTGAGACCGTTCAGGTTGCGCAGCTCGGGCAGCCAAGCGTAAACCGCCAGCGTCAGCAGGAAGAACACGCAGGATACCAGCATACCTGGAGAAGTGAGAAGATACACCGTGTAAGGCCGGTTGTTCACTGACGCCGACTCCATGTCACGGACGACGGGAACGGCCATAGTAAAAAATACGGCGCGGTGTTGAGACATCGTTCTCGTGATCGTGACGGTGAGCGCGGCGGTGGATAAATGGCGTAACGCCTATTCCCATTCGGGTTGGCAAAAGCACTGGTGACAAAGGTGTGTCTAACACGTTAAACGTTAACGGTATTCCTCAAATAAGTTCGATGACCTCGGAAGATATTGGATGATTTAGTTATTCACGTAACGCAACGCAATTGGGAAAGGACTCCAAGAATACTGTGCTCCATATTTCGCTGGCTAACCTCAATTCTAAACTTTTGGATGTCAGTTAAAGACCAAGTCTGAGCTCCTATATGAATGAATAAAATGGACAATGAGGGTCGTTAAAATGTCTTACAAATAGCAGTACTAGGCGAGTAGGACTGAGGTTCAGGCTCGGGCACGCAGACCAGGGCATGCAGCTTGGGCTCGCCGCCCGAGATGAAGCTCTCTAGGCAGTAACTCTTGACGTCCACGTTCGGCTCGTTGCCTTGCATCTCTTCGTAGGTGAGGGAGCCGTCCTGAAACAGGGGCGATTTGGGAGATGTCAAAACCACTTAACCAAGGCACTGACACCGACAACTCTTGCGCGGTGGCCACAGAAACTAAGCAAACGAATTTAAATTGTGTGTTTGAAAATGGCAGATTAAAAAATATTGGTAGAGTTATGTTTTGAGGTGCCCTGACCTTATGAACATATTCCCCGAGAGTGGGAGGTGAGCCGGGGCGGTTCGGGAGGAGAAAATTCAATTTTGCTTGTATCTCGAAAACTTTTAGAGAAATCTCTTTAATCCCTTCTACATTATCATACCGATGGTCGGATGACATCGCCAAAACTGCTGGGCAACAGTGGATCAGGTTGGCTCAAGAGCAAGACCGCAACAAATGGCGTAATGAAGAGGCCTTTACTCAACAGTGGGTGTTGGAGGCTGAATAGATAGATATAAAATAGTCTATAAATTATGTTAGGTAGGTAGGTACAGGTAGGTATATACATTTTTACAGTAGGATCAATTCGTACTGTACACATCACAGTTTCTTTTTAACCGACTTCCCAAAGGAGGAGGTTTACAATTCGTCCGGATGTTTGTTTTTTTTTTATGTATGTGCCTCGATAGCGCCTAAACGGATGGACCGATTTGGAAAATTATTTTATTGTTTGAAAGGGTTTACCTTCCCATTGGTCCCATTGACACCAGGTCAGGATCTGATGATGGGATCCTGGAGAAATCGAGGGAACTCTTCAAATATTATAGGCAGACCTATAGTGATTTTTGTGTTTTTCATAATAACTCGTGCAAATGCACATGGTAAGCATAATATTGTGATGCGGAACTGCTGATGAATACCACATATGGCCACCAGAACTGCTCAATACTAGGTACAAATACAATGCGTGGCTGATGGGCAGGGCAACGCATAGCCTAAACCGGTGGACCTAGACTCATTAAACTTTGTACAGAGGTTCCTTAGTAGCGTGGGGTAGCACTGAGATGGGATTTGACAAAATTAGAGAGCATTATCTCTCTCTATCATAAATATAGAAGGTATTTTAATATGTATTAGTTTATTTATGTTAGATTTATATATTTTTATTTTATGTAATATTCATGTACTTCTTTATGTAGTATATTCAGTAGATTAGTAATATTATGATTTATTTATGTTTCATTTTTTCTCTTAACTGAGCACATAGGCCTACCTGTTCTGTATTTTATTTTTCTCTGTCCATCCTGGGTTTGCTGGAAGAGATCTCTCTTTAGAGATAAGCTTACCTTTGTAAATTACTTCTCTGTATTTTCTGTTCTTTTGTCTTTTATGTGCAATAAATATATACGAAATATATACGAAAATTAAGTCCCCAAGGGGGGGGGGGGGGGGAAATAAGGGGTAACAATTTGTATTAAACTCAATCTAATCAAATAGGGTTTGTGGAAGTCGGTTTTTTCTAAAGTTTACTTTTTAGGGTTCCGTACCCGAAGGGTGCCAAACGGGACCCTATTACTGAGACTTCGCTGTCCGTCCGTCCGTCCGTCCGTCCGTCCGTCTGTCACCGGGTCCGCCTGCACGAACCGTAATAGCTAGAAAGCTGAAATTTTCACAGAATGTGTATATCTGTTGCCGCACCAACCACAAATACTGAAATACGAGAGATATTACAAATTGAAAGTGGTCTCGGTACAAGATACGTCTTCACAACACGCTTGAAAAGTTTATACCAAGGCCATTTTGTTTTGGTAGGTAAGCCTTCTTTTAATGAAACTAAATTTAAATGATATGGCAATGTCGTCCCCGGACTTCTACAAAGACTTTAAATATTAATTGATGAATTACGACGTCTCTATTTATTATGTAGAACTTTTAGAAAATAATTATAAAATTAATAGTTTTTAATTACTTTTGTTTTCATACAAATCTTTCATACAATTATGAAATTATGAAATCTCAGAGCACAGAAATTATTTTTTTCCTTTTGGCCACTTCAAGTTTGGCTGCCAGTGATGTTTTAATTAAATACTCTTTGGTGCGTTGAAATGATGTTTTGCAGTCTGCATGACATTGACATAATGAGTGAGTGAACCTCATTGTACGGAAATTGTAGATGGGTGTCTCACGTTTTCCAGTAGGAGTAGGTTGTAGACAGTGCTGCTTACGGCGGCGTTTAGTAGGTACTAAAGGCCCTAAAAGCGCGGCAAGCTTTGAATCAATTCAAATGTTATTTTGAATTGATTCAAAGCTTGCCGCGCTGACGCGCAATGATGATAATTTGAACAAAACTTTTTGGGTATTTCATGAAAAATACAGTTACAGATCACACATATACAGGGTGGAACAAACGAATGGGCCCTGGAGGGAAAGTACCTTAATGATAGAACGTCCAAGCCCTGGTCCTGCTGGAAGGAGCTCGTGGAAGGACAATCCTAGGGACGTGCGTCCTGCCAGCAGTACGCAATATTTTGTGGACTGTATATGGATATCAGAAGCTGTCCTTCCAGCAGTACTTGACTTTTGAGCGTAATAGAATAAGGCAGGGGTGACAAACATTTTGTATTTTTTGGTATAGGTATCTAGAAATAGACGCGGGCGCTTCTAGAGGTTACGGGGTAGAAAAATAAACAAGAAAATGATTATGTCATGCAGGGATTCCACTCGTGATGTGGTAGGTAAAGCAGTTTCTTCCTGTCCTGCGGGGCGATTCTGGCGCTAGCGAGATCATGACCATGGTCGAAATATCGATTTTGAGATACCGAAATTTCGATCGATCGAAATAAATATAAGTCGAGATTGTTTACTACGGATTTAGGCCGTTTCAAAACCGATATCTCGACTGGGGAGATGATCGCGATAGCGCGAAAAGCGGGGGCCTGTGCCCCAACAATAACTAATATCGTAGTCATCACCAAAATGTTTGCGACTCCAGTTTTTCTGGCCATCAATTTCGTCAAAATATGTGGCTTTGACGCGAACGCGGACTCCACGTGTTATACTCGTCGCCATCTCGGCCAGACTAATCGTAGAAACACGATTCAAAAACTCGCTGAATCAGAAAAAGACGCACTATGCATGTCAGTTAATTGCGTCCTGCTAGCAGGCTTAGAAAGCCTCATATAACCAAAAACATTGCGTCCTACCGGTAGTACGCAAAGTCCTGCTGGCAGGTCTCTGGACGGTCTATCATTAAAATCTCAAGATATCCGTCCGTCCGTCTGTCTGTCACCAGGCCGTATCTCATGAACCGTGGTAGCTAGACAGTTGATATTTTCACAGATGACGTATTTCTGTTCCCGCTATAACAACAAATACTAAAAACAAAATAAATTTAATATAAAGGGGGCTCCCATACAATTAACGTGTTTTTTTGCGGTTTTTTTAACCGACTTCCCAAAGGAGGAGGTTTACAATTCGTCCGGATGTTTGTTTTTTTTTTATTTTTTTTTTTTATGTATGTGCCTCGATAGCGCCTAAACGGATGGACCGATTTGGAAAATTAGACCGATTAGACCTATAGTGATTTTTGTGTTTTTCATAATAACTCGTGCAAATGCACATGGTAAGCATAATATTGTGATGCGGAACTGCTGATGAAGACCACATATGGCCACCAGATCTGCTCAATACTAGGTACAAATACAATGCGTGGCTGACGGGCAGGCAACGCATAGCCTAAACCGATGGACCTAGAGCCATGAAACTTTGTACAGGGGTTCCTCAGTAGCGTGGGGTAGCACTGATATGGGATTTGACAAAATTAATTCCCCTGGGGGGGGGGGATAAGGCGTTACAGTTTGTATTAAACTCAATCTAATCAAATAGGGTTTGTGGAAGTCGGTTTTTTCTAAAGTTTACTTTTTGTTTCAATTATATAGATAATGGTACGGAACCCTTCGTGCGCGAGTCTGACTCGCACTTGGCCGGATTTATTGTTTCAATTATAACGAAATAATAAGTATACCTATTACCTAGACATGACAATTAACTGGTTCGCCGACAAATCTTATATAACAATAATTCGCCATTTTTCGGTCGATGGAGCGGTGTGCTTCTGGGAGCGAAGGGGGTTAATAAATAAAATATACCTCTTTATCACTGTTAGTTAAATAGGAAAACACGAAGCATAATAAGCAGAAGCACTTATAAGGTACCTTGATCAGATACCTACTATTATATACTATTGCGTGCCAACAACGGCAGCTCACAAGGACGTTACGTTATACTTTAATTGTACTTAGACACACACACAACTAGTCACAATTAGTAATTAGAAACTGAGGAAAACCCATTTGCTAACTTGAGAATGTAGGTGTTCATGTTAATGTAGGTGTTCATGTTAATGTAGGTGTACATGTTAATGTAGGTGTACATGTTAATGTAGGTGTTCATGTTAATGTAGGTGTACATGTTAATGTAGGTGTTCATGTTAATGTAGGTGTTCATGTTAATGTAGGTGTTCATGTTAATGTAGGTGTTCATGTTAATGTAGGTGTTCATGTTAATGTAGGTGTTCATGTTAATGTAGGTGTTCATGTTAATGTAGGTGTACATGTTAATGTAGGTGTTCATGTTAATGTAGGTGTACATGTTAATGTAGGTGTTCATGTTAATGTAGGTGTACATGTTAATGTAGGTGTACATGTTAATGTAGGTGTACATGTTAATGTAGGTGTACATGTTAATGTAGGTGTTCATGTTAATGTAGGTGTACATGTTAATGTAGGTGTTCATGTTAATGTAGGTGTACATGTTAATGTAGGTGTTCATGTTAATGTAGGTGTTCATGTTAATGTAGGTGTTCATGTTAATGTAGGTGTTCATGTTAATGTAGGTGTTCATGTTAATGTAGGTGTACATGTTAATGTAGGTGTTCATGTTAATGTAGGTGTACATGTTAATGTAGGTGTTCATGTTAATGTAGGTGTACATGTTAATGTAGGTGTACATGTTAATGTAGGTGTTCATGTTAATGTAGGTGTACATGTTAATGTAGGTGTTCATGTTAATGTAGGTGTACATGTTAATGTAGGTGTTCATGTTAATGTAGGTGTTCATGTTAATGTAGGTGTTCATGTTAATGTAGGTGTACATGTTAATGTAGGTGTTCATGTTAATGTAGGTGTTCATGTTAATGTAGGTGTTCATGTTAATGTAGGTGTTCATGTTAATGTAGGTGTTCATGTTAATGTAGGTGTTCATGTTAATGTAGGTGTTCATGTTAATGTAGGTGTTCATGTTAATGTAGGTGTTCATGTTAATGTAGGTGTTCATGTTAATGTAGGTGTACATGTTAATGTAGGTGTTCATGTTAATGTAGGTGTTCATGTTAATGTAGGTGTTCATGTTAATGTAGGTGTTCATGTTAATGTAGGTGTTCATGTTAATGTAGGTGTTCATGTTAATGTAGGTGTTCATGTTAATGTAGGTGTTCATGTTAATGTAGGTGTTCATGTTAATGTAGGTGTTCATGTTAATGTAGGTGTACATGTTAATGTAGGTGTTCATGTTAATGTAGGTGTTCATGTTAATGTAGGTGTTCATGTTAATGTAGGTGTTCATGTTAATGTAGGTGTACATGTTAATGTAGGTGTACATGTTAATGTAGGTGTACATGTTAATGTAGGTGTACATGTTAATGTAGGTGTACATGTTAATGTAGGTGTTCATGTTAATGTAGGTGTTCATGTTAATGTAGGTGTACATGTTAATGTAGGTGTTCATGTTAATGTAGGTGTTCATGTTAATGTAGGTGTTCATGTTAATGTAGGTGTTCATGTTAATGTAGGTGTTCATGTTAATGTAGGTGTTCATGTTAATGTAGGTGTTCATGTTAATGTAGGTGTTCATGTTAATGTAGGTGTTCATGTTAATGTAGGTGTTCATGTTAATGTAGGTGTTCATGTTAATGTAGGTGTACATGTTAATGTAGGTGTTCATGTTAATGTAGGTGTTCATGTTAATGTAGGTGTTCATGTTAATGTAGGTGTACATGTTAATGTAGGTGTTCATGTTAATGTAGGTGTTCATGTTAATGTAGGTGTTCATGTTAATGTAGGTGTTCATGTTAATGTAGGTGTTCATGTTAATGTAGGTGTTCATGTTAATGTAGGTGTTCATGTTAATCCAAGCTACAACGTCTCGCCTAACTCTTTATTAATCTGTGGCCTCGCCTCTGTGCTAAGCTAACCCAACATTTTTAGGGTTCCGTACCCGAAGGGTGCCAAATGGGACCCTATTACTGAGGCTTCGCTGTCTGTCCATCCGTCCGTCCGTCCGTCCGTCCGTCCGTCCGTCCGTCCGTCTGTCTGTCACCAGGCTGTATCTCATGAACCGTGGTAACTAGACAATTGAAATTTTCACAGATGATGTATTTCTGTTGCCGCTATAACAACAAATACTAAAAATCAAAAGAAATTTAACATTAAGGGGGGCTCCCATACAACAAACGTGATTTTTTTGCTCACTTTTGCTCGATATTGATAATGGTAGCAGGTAGACACTTAAAATGTTCACAATATATTAAGTATATTATTTACTTAAAAAGTAAATAATTAAATTAAAATTAAATTAATATTTAGGGGGGCTCCAATACATTTATTTTTTTTGCTGTTTTTTAAAGATGGTACGGAACCCTTCGTGCGCGAGTCTGACTCGCACTTGGCCGGTTATTTATCTTTACTCTCGCTTGAATTTACTCGAATCGTTTCGGATTCAGATTCAGATTCGGATCTTATTGTTGAACTTAACTTAGATCTTGCCTATTACATTTTGACCTTACGTCCAGCCGATAGGCATGTACAAAATCAGATATAGTTAAAAGCACCCAGTCACCATCCGTTGGTTTTTCATTTTCTACTCGTACATAGTTTGGATACTCTGAATTGACCTTGGATATCATATTCCATAATCTGCTGTCCATCATGCACAAGCAGACTACATCCGCAACACAAATTGTGCGTGCGTACGTGGTGCGTACCAGCAATTTGATATGTAATAAATTTTGAAAGCGAAACTAAAAGTGTATTTATAAATAGGATATCATTTGTTGGTTCGTATTTTCGTAAATTGTTTGTTGCACACAATAAATCAAATATGTAGAACAATTATATTATTTAACAGGCTATTCAAAACAAAGTATGTAAAGGTTTTTTAAAAAAGAAAATATTAGGTTGTCGGCGGCCGATCGTAGAATCGGGCACTTCATGCATGATGTGCCGTCATGTGCCCCGCCATTTCATGATATGCCCAAGCAATACTGGGCACATCATGATGTGGCGGGTTTTAACGAAAACATGTCTTTTTAAAAGCATTTTTATTCAGCACAACGTGATGTTTTTTGTGTTATACATGTCAAACGAACACGAAGACTATTCGGGGGCTTCGCTGCGCTCACCCCTTTATAGTCACATAAGCTACAGCAGGAGATTTTTTTGTTTCATGATATTTTAACGTTTGGGCATATCATGAAATGGCGGGGCACATGACCGGCACATCATGATGTGCCTGATTCTACGATCGGCCGCCGACATAGATATTACCTACGTAAGTTGTATGATATTTTTATGAAGCATGGTAGTACCTTAAAAAGGTAAATGGCACGCAAATCTAACAAGGCATGCAATCATCATCATCATGCAATCAACCATGAAAAAAGTGGCGAAGTGCGAGTCGGACTCGCCCATGAAGGGTTCCGTAGTAGCATCATAATGCACCTCGGCAAAATATCACTATCATTCTTCACCAACAAATAATTAATTTGTTTTTCATAGTGTTTGTATAAATGAAAAAGTTATCTTTGTGGTAAATGTTTTATATCTTAAAAACTGCTTATTTTATTTTGTTCGACAGCATTTTTTTAGATTTGTCTTAATCTTACTTCAAAAGTGAGAGGGGGGGGGACACAATTTTTCCACTTTGGAACGGTCTGTCTCTTTAACTATTTATTTTCATGAATAATGGTTTCAGGAACCTCAACGTCATTTTTAAATACCTATCTTTAGAAAACCCACACATATTTTGTTGGTTTGATGAAAAAAAAAATGGTTTTAGTTCCGTGTATAGGTAGCCCGTTAGTTTTTTTTTCCATTTTTGTATAAAAATAGTAAAGAGGTTCACATAATACATCTAGGTATAAGTACATACTAAGTTTCAACTGTGGAGTCATAATAGTTTCGGAATAAAGTTGCTGTGACATACGGACGGACGGACAGACAGACTTGACGAAACTATAAGGGTTCCTTGTTTCTCTACGGAACCCTAAAAACGAGATTATTTTTTTTTACATTGAGGCATTTTTTTAAGCCAATTCGTGAAATCGTTAGTTTTTAGGGTTCCTTCCCTACTCTATACATTCTAAGGCCCGTATGTATAAACCGCTTTCAGCTTAGAGCTATCTCAAGCGCGGGAAAATAAAATTGATTTGGCGAAAATTTCATTGTGAGCTGAGGCAACCTGTCAGAGCTGAGAGCGGGTCTGTCTGTCAGCGTCTTGGAGGAACGCGGCCTTTCCTACTTGCTCGAAGGTCAGCGTGCTTAGCAGAAAGCTGAAATCCTCACAGTGTATCTGGTGGCGCGGTGCTATCGCCGGCTTTACTTCGTAATTCGTAATTTCTTTATTGTACTCACATGACAGTAAAAATAGCTTAACATAGAAAAAATATGTACAAAGGCGAGCTTATCTCTAATAAGAGATTTCTTCCAGCAGTCCATGTTACTTCTAACAGCAAATAATGTAACACTACCAAAATGTCCGCCAGTGCAAATAGAGTACAATATGATTTACAGCCTTGTTTCATAAAAGTCTACATATTATAGTGCTATTAAATCTTTCATGATGGTACTTTTCGTGTGCAAGTCGGACACACTCTTGACCGGTTTTTTGATGATGGGCGTTGGTCGTGTCGTCTTGGCTCTTTGTAATTAAGTCCCGAATGTACTGCTGTGTTGTGTACTTATTTAATGTTGTGCACATAGGTCTACCTGTTGTTCAGTTATTTCCTGTCCATCCTAGATTTGCTGGAAGAAATCTCTTAATAGAGATAAGCTCGCCTTTGTCATGTGTTGTCCACTTTCAATTGTAAAATGTATTATTTTGTTCAAAAAAGTATAAAGTAAAGTAAAGTACTGCTGATTTGCTTTTTTGTCTGCACGTAAAACCTAACGCCGGGTGACAACGTTATGGTTGTAGCAACACATAACAAAGTCAGGTACCCTAATTGAAAGTCACCCTGTTTAAAAATGTGATGTGTCATCATTAATTCATCATTAGACTCCACGACGTCATACCAGGCTGTGCCTAGGGTGGGCACTGTGGGTACCTACTGATTATGTAGATCAGATAGTTAGTTACCACATTCTGTATAATTATTTTTTCACTTCTCATGCTCGTAAAGTTCGTCTATAGGTCGGGTATAGCCAGCATAAATTCAAATTTTATGTTCTAGAGCATAAAGTAAAATCTTCGTCTAAATCTCAGACTCTGACAAAGGTCGTCAGGTAAACAGCCACATACATCTATGCTAAGGGCCACTGCCGGCGGCCAGAGCCGGCTGCGGAGGCACGTCCAAAAAAAAAAAATGTTTAATGGCGGGAAGTCCTTATTTTTTCTCGGTAATTTCAATTTGCAATTATTTCATAATATTTACTTTTTTGCAATATTTCTGTTTAATTTCCTCACAATCGAAGTGAAATAAGCAGAGTGTATAACTCGTACATAAAACCCATTTTACCCTCGACATGACTATCCAATCGAAGTGAAAAGCAGAGTGTATAACTCGTACATAAAACTCATTTTACCCTCGACATGACTATCCATATCCACCCTCGCCTGCGGCTCGGGTGGATATATACGTCTCGGGTAAAATGGTGCGTTTTATGCCCTTGTTGTACAATCTATACTATTTTATCGTTCGTGCAATTAGGGCCATTAGAAAGTTTATTTCACAGTAAAATTTACAGAATAATGAGAATAGGGATGATTATCGGCTTAAAATCAATAATTTAATGTATTCTTCTTTGCCTTCTACCAGGGGCCCGAGTCACGTATGGAAAAATAATAGATACTTAGAAGATCAGGTATATCGAAAGTTCCCATTCATGTTCGCAAAATGACGTATTTGGCTTGTCAGGAAAATGTATCTATGCGCTCTCCATTAGATAAGTGCTCCCTGGTTTGGAGACTGACGGAAATATTGCCGGCGGCACGTCACTAGACGTGATTGTATGTTTCCTTACCCACAAATAAAAGGACCTGGGCCTCCGATTTTAGCTTGTCGCACCGGTTACAAACAAACCAGTATTTTGCGTGCTCGTTATAGCTATTTGCAATGCCATTCGCTTACAGAATTCGGCCCCTTGATGCGTATGGCATATGTTGAAGTAAAACTTCTACTAACAAATGCTACTGTACATCAACGAGTTCAAACGAAACGGACGCAAAGTTCGAAGTTTTTTTACCTCCTTGGAACCTACAGTATTTCGCCGGTAACCTGAGGTTAAAAAAACCCTACTCGTAGACAAGACAGCAAGTACCTACGGAACGGTTCGAAGGATCGTCGGAGATGTTACAGTTACTTACTAGGAAAACCAATGATGTCATTGGACATCGAACGTGACTTCACTTCATAGTATAGGCAGGCAACACGTTGAAAACACTTTTCACTAGGAATGTAAGTTAAATATGCATAAGTATTTTATCCTCAATGATTGCGGATTATGTTCTTATTAATAGATACCTATTCTTTTTCGATCTCGATATGTAGCCATAACTGCATAGACTTTGTAGATGTAGCAAGACGACAGACTTCCGACGAAACTTCTTTTTTACAGAAAGCGCTATCTATAGTTCTTTCTAGTTATTGTTCTGAGGTTCTTTCTACGTTCTCCCTGTCATTGGGCTTTGTATTGTTGTATTACAGTATACATAATACTTCTAAGGTATTCTCAAGATTGACACTCCGGGCAAGCCAGAGACTATAATATCCAATTGACTTCGCCTGCGGGGGAATGCGGCTCGCGAAACGTTTGTTGTATTCAACAAACGTTCGCATACGCAACCTATGTACGATGACGGGCCACCAGACAGTTTCGCAGCGGCTGACCAACCACAGCTCTCTTACCTCGTCCCCCGCCACCTGTAAATTGGTGAGTTGCGTTTCAAAGAAAAATGTATCTATGCGCTCTCCACTGGATTAGTGCTCCCTGGGGCAAGCAAAATGTATGGAATATTATGGCATGCTTTTACTGGAATACAATCATGTTCGAACGATTTGGAGCCCGATGCTCTAATTTTTACTGCCAATTTGACATATTAACAAAGAGTTTGCATTCAGTAGTTCCCGAGATCTGGCTGAGGTTGCTGTAGGCGGCGCGGTCGCCAGAAACCTCACGGTTTTTGGCTTGTATCTCGTTTAATCTTCGGTCTTCGAAGTTGTTAATTTGGCAGCGGAGTGCTCTAATTATGGTTTAAATATTGAGTAGCACCATTCTAAGGCCGAGACTCCACCAAAGCGGAGATGTGGAATATTTGTAAGCGCGATGGAAACAGCTCACATCTCCGCTTCCATGGCGCCATACAAATATTCCACATCTCCGCACATCTCCGCTTTGGTGGAGTCCCGGCCTAAGGAATCGCAAGTGGTCTTGGAGAGCCAGCTTGGGGTGGCGGTTTTAAGCTTGTAGCGCAGGCTTCTATTGAGGCTCTAATTCAGGCACTTGGCAGTCAGAGTGCTCTAATTGTGCTCTGCAACCTGTGTATGTGCCATGCTCCTCCGTTCTTTGGGGTATTGGGGTTCCTGGAGACACGCACACAATCAAGCGCACACCTGTGCCTCGCGCGCGCGAAAACGTTGGAAGGCTGGGTCATTCATACCACATACAAAATGAAATCAGCCGTCAACAGTAGATTACCTAATTTTACAATAATTTGCGTTCTAGAAACTCATAGCTTGTCAAAAGATTGTGACAAACCGCTGACTGATTCGTCAAATTAAAATCGTACTAGAAACCGGCCGTAACTTACCTACCTTTATGTAAGTAATGCCCGATTTCACCAACGGTTAGGGGACACTTAGCTCTATTTCTTAGCTGTCTAGCGAGAGTTTCGGAGGCCGGCTTCTTAAATTTAGGGGGTCCCCTAGTAGCCTAGATGACTCTTATACTTATGTCAAAGCGAAACAACCGGTAGGTGGCCCCTGAAAGGAAATAAAGTGTCCCCTAAAGATAGAGGTTGGTGGTGAAAACGGGCCTAGGTAAGTATTTCTAAAATCAATCGCACAATACAACACGTCAAATTGAATTGAATCGGCCAAACACGAGCTTTTATTGTGACTCTTTGCTTGTTTATGCGATTTAAAACTGTTGCTTTGCAGAAATACATTATGATTAATTGAATATCCCTGAGTTGCATGACATTCAGTTTCGTTTCGTATACTTAGGTATGCTAGTTCCAAATAAATGTCCTGAATTCCTTCAGTCGTATTTTTAGAATGTTACCTAGGTACTATTATTTTCATTCTATTCAGCAGATCGCAGTATGACAAAGCAAACACGTGTCGTTCATAATTATCTTTAGGTGACACATCTAGAGCTTCATAGCATATAATTTTGTTTAGTTCCAGGGACTTTCTTTACAGTGTAAGAATAACAAACTCCTGTGTGTGAATCGACAATCTCTAATGGTGGTAGGTACTGGTACGGCACGCTACGAACGGTATCCACCTACTTATCTAAAATTATCTTAGAAAGTTACTTATATAGATTAAGTATCATAATAGCTACTGATTTTTTATTTGTGCTAGATTGTGTAAATAGAACTGTAAATACTTACAAGTACGTAGGTAAACATTTGAAGCAACATGCATGCATGACTCATGCGTACAAGACGTACAAGACCCCAAATAGGTACGCTAAATGCCCCACGAGACTTTGGTATTCTACATAGGTTTACTAATAAATCATTTACTTTTATTTTTATAAAGCCAATAAAGATCCTTTTGTAAATGTCAAGTTACGAAGCCTGTTGATGAGTAGATTTATTCTCGCTCGATACAAAAGTCTCCCGAAGATATCACAAAATTTATTTTTACAATTATGCACCGGATTTGTGTTAATGTAGGAACTTAACTACTTGTTATTAAATCGTTTTAAAAAAACATTAAGTTGTTAGGGGGGTTAGGGGTTAAAACTTCATGGGCGTGAACTGTCATAACGGCCCTTTTATTTTGTGAAGACTTTAATGCAGATAGGTAGGTAGGAACGAATGAAAATGTCTTACCCGTTGTATGAAAGGTTCATCAACCAACGTCTTCACGCGACAAGGAATGCCGAACAGCAACCCAAACGAGTCCAACATCCTCGTCTCATTATTATAGTCTCTCCCAGAGTTGATTTTCACACCGTATGTTGACAACAAATCCTGGTCCGGCATACTCGTGCAAGTCTTGTTAAACTTTACTTCACCCAAAGGACAACATTTTCTAAGACATGTCTTCACTTTACACAGACAGCCGAATGTTGTTTCATTTCCGGAATTGGTCTTCTTGTAAACCAACTCGGTCGGGTATCGGACCCCATTCTTCTCCAAACCACCCGAGGCAGCGGTGCCGTCGGAGATGTCCACACTGAGCTCATCATCACACGGCTGACATTGGCTAGTCGCGATCGCGACACACATGATAAAAATACACAGACATTCACGCATGTTTCTTTTTAAAAACCGCTTTGATCATGCTCCAATTTACCCCGATCCTGATATTTTATTAATTTTATGGCGCGACACTTTTGCACGGCGTTTTTATCGCGACTGGCCGGATAATACAGAGGGCCTACATGTATTTATAGTTAAGCGAAGCTTTAACCAAATTAAACAGTTCATGTAAAATGTAAATAAAAGGCACTTTTATTAACAGCTAAAGCTTGACCAGGGGAATTTTGTGCGGCGGCGTCTGTAGTAAACTAATATCAAGTGACTCGAGTGGAGAATAAAACAGCTGAACGTGGCGCCGACCACTTCACAACTGAGATGGTTATTAAAAAAAACAAGGATACGCTGTTCTGACTATTAATTGAACTGAGAAACTTGTTTTGTAACAAACAATGACCCGCGACCGTGACTGAGGAGGTGGAATAATGGCGTGGTGTCTTCGCTGACTAATAAATAAAGCAATTACAACAACAACAAGTGGGTTACGGAATAAAGCAATTACAACAACAACAAGTGGGTTACGGAGTATGGGTTTCCCTGCTGTGTTACAGAATGAGCGCAACAAGCATTTAGACAACATAAAACAAGTAACAACTAGGCAGGTAAGTAAACTACTTATAGATAGTGATTTCATTTCCCACCATGCAAGTATTTATAAAGGATAAACTTATTCGGTGGACGCGGCAGAACATAGTTTTATAAACGATACACATATTTTATTAGAGTACCTATAGCCTACATACTTTACTTATCTAAAATGACTGTCATGTCGATGATTAGCAATTTCCTTTCCTCCCACCATTGTTGTACCTACTTATGTCATGTTTTCAGTAGCATGAGTCGCTGAATGACTACTTTATGAGAATGAAAACTTTTTTGCTAAACATAGAAACACTAATGCATAATACGTACCTATAGGTAGGAAAGCATCTTTTTAGCACTAGTGAGTGACGCCAGTCTAACCTGCCAGTCGGAGTGGGAGGAATAAAGTGCAAAAGATAAAAGTAAGTGATTGAAGTTTTATTAGGGCAGAGCATTAGCATAATTAAGGCGACGAAGTGAAGGGTTCCGTAGGTGTCGGTGATGATAAGGTTCAAACGATAGTGTTGGATTTATTATTTTAATTTAAATATTCACAGTTAAACTTCAACAATACAAAACGTAGGAAATAGAAGCTATACACAACTATTCACGTATTCGTAATAATCACAAAACATTCCACTTATTGTAATTAAATACACAATTAAAACCTATTTAATGTATAACTTGAATTACTAACCTTGTAGCTAAAAGTTAAGTAAAGGCCAATACAAAGTCATAAATTGATCATTTCATATTTTATATTTTTGCTAAGAAACTGGTAATACGCGTTTGTAGAGGAATCTTTGCAAAAATATGAATAAGCTGGACAAAATATAACGAAACATACCCACTTGACAGACATAATAATTACATCGATAGATTTAGATAGGTAATATAAACTCAAATAAATGCACATTTTTCGCTTTCAAGTACAGTATAGTTAAATGGCGTAGCACTTAATATTAAGTACCTACAGACTAAAACTAGAGAGCTCAGTGCTGAAGCAATTGTCATGTTTAGTACTTTTATAATATTTAATACACAGTGGCATCATTCCTATAACACATATCTTCAAAATACAAAAGTAAAAACTAGAACAGATGCTAATAAATCTACAACACCTATAAAATGAACCTACACTAAAAGAGATCTCTATACATTTCTAATCCAAAAGAGTTCACAATCAAATCTCCACAGCATCTGGAAACACATGGTCGAGGTAGTCTTGATTCGAGGTCGGCAAGGGCTTAGGTCTTATCGATCTCCGGAACGAGTGTCTAATGTGTGATGAATACTCGTTGAACCTCGATGCAATCTCTCGAACTTTCCCCGCCTTAGGTTTGTAGTCGCCAATTCTAATATTCATTTCCCCCGACCCTCTTGGTATTTCAGGGGTTTGACCAAACTCTTTTGACTCATCAAATACCTTGTTGCTACGCTGAGATGCTCTTCTCGCATCTAGCGATCTTTCGAGCGTCAGCGTTCTATCTTTTCCCTTGCTGAGAACTTTACCGCTTCGGCCAGAATTATTCCGTTCGTACATTCTGGTGTAATTGTTCGGTTTTCGCACTTGCTCAATATCGTTAACGGTATTTGTTACACCGAAGTTCGGGTCTCTGGTGTATTCTATGTCTTTGTTTGACCTACATACATTTCTCACATCGTCGGTTAATTCGTTAGTGCTACGTTTAGACCTTCTGGCGGTCCCTTCGGGTCCCTTAAAAGTAGAGAAGCGATTGGTCATGTCGTAATTATTATCAATTTTGTTTGTATTATTATGCGACTCAGAAGCGTGCGTTCTTTGGTGCGGTATAGGTTTGGACAGAGACAGGTATCTAGGCGGCTCTCCGTGTTTGTTTATAGTTATATCGTAATGTAAATGCGGGTCCAACACCGCATAAACGTTATCTTTGGCTTCCCTTTCCAGCGATGTCAACGCTGCCTGAAAAAACAATACATTTAAATTAGTTAAGCGAATATTACTTCAGTTGTGGTCAGTGTAGAAGGTCCTTGTTGAGCTGCACTTTGGAAATTAAAAGCAATATTGTAATGATATTGTTTAAGTCAAGACTGTCAGCTATGTCACATGTAGTAGAAGGTCTCGCAAATATTCGCAGCAGTAAAGTTTAGACCTTATCGCAATGAAATTTGTAAAAAGTCTAACCCAGCCATATAGTACAGTAATTATATGTAATCAGGAAAACAAACAAATTAATAAAGTTTTGTAACTTATGTGGTATGATAATACCTTTGGATGTGGTGTTCAAAACATACAACTCTCTCCCCCTCACTTTTCACTTTTTATTCGTAAACCGGACAATTGACAAAGATGGATCAAAGAAGACAAAATTTCGCGTCGCTAACATTTTTTTAATTAAAATTGGTCCAGTAGTTTGACTTTTATGGGGGTCCAAAATACTCCGAAAACAATCAAGATGGATTTTCAGTAGTCTTCTTTGATTTACTCTTACACATATTTTAACAATTATGTACGGTTTTCGAATAAAAAGTAAAAACTAAAAAACTAAATTTATGGCGAGGGGGGATGTAGCGTCGGGTGGAGGGGGGAGGGGGAAGGGGGAGAGTTGTGAGTTTTGAGCACCACACCCTGCTCCCTGACCACACCCACATAAGTTTCTGAAAAAAACAGAATTACTGTACCATACATACAATAAGGCTTTGAGGCCAAAAAAACAATTTGTTTAAGGTGACAACACGGTGACAGAAGTAGGTGTTTTATGTGTTTGTTTACAGCCATTTTGTTAATTAACTACCGAACATGTTAGTGAGTTATGCTGATTAACGACTGAAAGTACAGGGCGACTAATAATTAACTGACCAAATATTAGGCAACAGTGGATTAGTGGACAATGTTTTGGAGAACTTTAGCCAAATCCAATTACGGTTGCAAACACAATGAAGTAGGTTAAGTAGGTAGGGTCGTAAGCAGGTAAGGTAGGTAGGGTCGTAAGCAGGTAAGGTAGGTAGGGTCGTAAGCAGGTAAGGTAGGTAGGGTCGTAAGCAGGTAAGGTAGGTTCGATGAGTTGATAGTGTGATAATTATCTAAACTTAAAGAACCCTAAAACGATTGCACTTGCGTTGCGTCCACTTAACTTAATAAGGAAAATTTATTTATTTATTTATTTATTCGATAATAGGATAAAATGTCACAGTCCATTTATAAATAATCTCACTGTCACCTCTAGATTTGACTACTGCGATACCCTGATTATTAGATCTGTCAATTTACAGATGGATACCTAAATAATTGATCTGTCAGTCTGTCACCTAATGACGCATAAAATCTGCGGCATAGCTACCAATTCCTAACTCTTTAATAATCTGTGCTTCGACATGTAAGAATAAAACACCTATTATTAAAAAAATAACCCCCGTTCAACGCCTGTTTAAAAACGAATTTGTATGGAATTTGACGTTTGTTTTGAAGTTAAACTGCGTTTATAATTTTTTGTAAAAACACAGGTAATTGTTAAGCAATTTGTTATTGTATGGTGATACAAGTTGGGCGATAGATCTATTTTATTTAGGTGATCTCATAATTTGAACACCAACATAATTTTTTAGGTCCATTTTTATATTATTCATTGATGCAATTTAGGAGACAGATCTATTATTTTAAGAACCAACGCAACACAATCAAATTATATTTATTAGGTAATCAATAAAATCATTCCCGTCGTGTTAGAACGTTTCCATTATAAGCTGAGTTCAACGAAGACAAATATTTCATTACTTATTTAGAAACGAATCAGCACAAAGCCATCAATGGATCAAATAGCTATTTGCTATAATAAAACAACCTATTTCCAAAGAGAAGTGGCAATAACAGATGCAATTCCAACTAATACCCGGTTTAATTGTGCGTCTGTTAATTTATAAGTATATCACCCATCAAAAATTAATAAGTATAACTCCAAAATAATCCCGACTAATTGAGATTCTCTCTCATTTTAAGTCGGTTAAAAGTACACAGGGATGCTTTCGCATTCATTATTACGGCAGGAGAGACGGTACCACCATAATTAAAACAAGTTTGGTTGACCGAATTCACAAACAAAACCAAAACTAAAATTATGTAGAATCCATGATTTGATTACTTTTGAAGCCCTAGGATAGGACTGACTGTCATTTCATGTAATAATTTGTTTTCATAATTTCAAAGACCTACTTTTGCCTATTATTATATAACTAAGTATACGTAAATGTTTATTAGTTGAGAGGCTCGGCAAACTAATTAAAGTATGTTAAATATGGTAATCCATTCCATATAAAACTAATAACCCATCACATTTCCATGGTAGGTAAGTACAATTTTACCATGACGACATTTTCCCGGAGGACATTTGAGTCCAAGGTCCCAGGGGCCTAATTCCGCTAGTACAATGACCGCCCAGTGATAATGACGCGAAGACCGACGCTCAACTTTAGGTACTTACCTATCCATTATTTAGATTATTTAGCATTGGGAGTATCTCTTTTTAGGCAATTAATTGCAGGAAATTTAAATTAGTAATCAATCTTTCTACCAATGAATAATAATTTAACTAATTTACATAAAGGGTTTCGTCATTGTGAAGCCGATGTGATCAAATCAACTTAATAAATGAGGTGTGTACCTTTAAATAACTTAATACCATAATCTGTTTACAAACACTCTCCTGCTCATATTTAGGGTTCCGTAAATTTATAGGAAAAAGGATCCCTTAGTTAGGTATAGGATCACTTTGTCCGTTCTGTCAAGAAAATTTAAATTTACGTGAACTACTCAGGCCTTTGGTAGTACTATTACTTATTCTGTGCTTTGGTCCCTTCAATCTGTGATGAAATTAAACAGATGTTCAGGTCACCCCGCACCGTAAAATTCAGCAAGATTTATAAAAAAATATGTTTATGGATAAAACATTATTTTTTATATAAAAAAGTAAATCTTAAAAAACAAATAAGTTTAATACAAACTGTAACCCCCCTATTCCCCCCCTTGGGGAATAAATTTCGTCAAATCCCATCTCAGTGATACCCTACACTACGTAAGGAACCTCTGTACAAAGTTTCATGGCTCTAGCTAGGTCCACCGGTTTAGGCTATGCGTCGCCCGTCAGCCACGCATAGTAGATTGTATTTGTACCTTATATACGTAGTATTGAGGATTTTTGGTGGCCATGTGTGGTCTTCATCATCAGTTCCGTATCACAAACTATTCTTACCATGAGTTGCACGAGTTATTTTGAAAAACACAAAAATCACTAAGGTCTGCCTATAATATTTGAAGAGTTCCCTTGATTTCTCCAGGATCCCATCATCAGATCCTGACCCGGTATCAATGGGACCAATTGGAAGGTAAACCCTTTCAAACAAAAAAATATTTTTCTAAATCGGTCCATCCGTCTAGCTAGGCTCTAGGCGCAATCGGTGTACCTACATACCTACGTATAAAACCCGACGAATTGTAAACCTCCTCCTTTTGTGAAGTCGGTTAAAAAAAGGTCTTGACAGACGGAGAGAACAGACAGACAGATAGATAGATAGACGAACAATGAAATTATCCTCTAAGGTTCCTTTTATTTTTATTGGAACCCTAATAATGAGGTTTGTGCGGAACCCTCTGGCACTCGAGTTCGACTGGCACTTTTTCGGTTGGGTTTTTTTTGTCCCAAGTATAGGTACTAATATCTCTTCTGCGGTATAGGTGCCGCCATCCACGACGACGCGTGACGTAGCTATTTGCATCTTTCTTTTTCATCGGGGCACTCTGCTGAAAGACAAAGATGCAAATAGCTAGGTCATGCGACATCGTGGATGGCGGTACCTATAATACCTACGTAAATATTATTACTTAATTTAAAAAGCTCCGGCTGACCGTTAAATAACAAATTTGTTTTTGGTGTGACTACATAAAAATTCCAAGTTCCCATACACAAAAACATAAGTAATTTATGCCTAATTTGGTCATGTTAGTTATTTTCCTTAAGATTTTGCACACAATTATTATTGTTTAGGTTAGTTAGTGCTATGTGTGTTGTGTAGGTACGTGTTAAGTTACGAAGTGTCCTTTCTTAGCACAAAAGCGCTTACTGCGGGCGCAGTGCCCGTAGCATGCAGAGCGCGGTGCGGGTTTTCTCGCGGGAGTGTGAGAAACACAACTATGTGCTGTGTACGGGTGATTCAGGAGATATGAGCAGGAATACCCCTGCGCACAATTCCCTACAAGAACCAATAGATGAAGAGATCTATTTTTAGAGATAAGCTTGCCTTTGTAAATTATTTCTCTGTATTTTCTGTATTTTGTCTTTTCAAAAAATTCAAAATATTTATTTTCCAAAAAAACATTGACAGATATAGTTCAAACAGTGGCTCCCACACTAGGCCTAGCCTGTTTCGTGGAAGCCGTTATGTGCAACAAATATATACAAAATGAAAATAACACCTCTTGTGTTATGAATATGATCTTATGATTGAGTCATAAGGATTAGTTATTCTGTGGTTATACAGCACTTTGAGAGAAGAAAATAGAATAAAGTGACTTTGCACTTTGTACAACATTGTAGGTACTGAAGTACTTTTTTTAACATAAAAAAACGTTATAATACAGGGACATAACATGTGCCAGGATCGCATTATCTCAGCGGCCACGGTATAATCTCACAAAAACTGGTACGAAACAGTAGCGTAAGGTACCTAATTTACTGAATATTGAGGGTTGATCCTGCTTACGTCTCCTGAATCACACTGTTTATCTCTGTCTCTCAACCTCGGTGCACGGCAGGCTACTGGCGGGCAATT
>OY735266.1:2477902-2546657 GCA_963457715.1 Argyresthia albistria | reverse complement strand
ACTTTTTATGAACTGTCAAAACGGAACTTTTGTTCCTGAGTTCTATGAAATAACAACAGAATGACGTCATGTAAAAGTGCTATGAAATGCTGTCTTTTTTACACAAAATTAACTTTATAAAATACCTCTACTGGAAATATACAATTCTGAGAATGTCAAGCCATTTTGTACATAATGCTTCAACTTAAGACTGGTTTCTAGAGTTATTGGATTACCTTGGCCATAAGTCTATTGGTGAGTTGTGTTTCAAAGAAAAATGTATCTATGCGCTCTCCATTGGATAAGTGCTCCCTGGGTTGAGGCCATGTTCTATGTCGACCGGATGCACCAACGACAACTCATACTATCACTACTGTCTCGGGAGCTAACAGCGCCAGTGACATTTAAGCGGAACTTGATTGATTAATGCAAACGTGCAGTTAAAATTTTTAATCTTTAACTGCACGTTTGTGCAATATATATGTATAAATGTTTACAATGCACAAATCTTTTGGTGGATTTAACTTTTTATTTCGTGATTTGGTTTTTTATCATTTTAGTTACCTACTATGTATCTTCTTAACGCATAAGTACTTTAGTTGTTGCTCATTCGGATCTAATTTTTGTCCATCATTTATCCTATTAGTGAGATACCCTAAGGGAGAACTTAGATTTTAATTAAATGTGTATTTGTCTTCTGTTTGTTTTTGTAATGTAACTTGTCCTGTTTGTAGCCCCTGAATAAATAAAGAAATAAATAAACTTAATTTGAGTAATACTCTCTGCTCTACTCTGTACATTAATCCTTACCGTTCCTTCAGGCCAATATGGTTGATGGCGACACAGCTGTAGCGGCCGTGTTGGGTGTACGTCACGTTGTACAGTTCCAGCTGCGGCGACGTGGACACCGGATACTCGCCGTCCGGGAGCGGGCGGCCGTGCTCGGACGGGCTCGGGCTGCGCAGATGGACGATTGTGAGAATTTCGGGTGTACTCCTCTGTGCCCGGATCCGGATAGATTAGTACTTGAACGTAAACCACGAACAACGCTTTACCAAAAAAGTTGTTATGCAATGAGCGTTAAAATATATAATAAATTGCCCAACGACATAAAAAGTCTCCCTTTCATAATTTTTAAAAGAAAGTTATTTCTATGGCTACAACAGCAAATCTTTTATGCACTTTCTGAAGTACAGTTCATTAAACTACTTAGTATTTCTTAAATTATTTGTATGTAATTGTTAGGTTGTGTTGTGTGCACAAATCTGATCACACTATTATTTGCATGCTGTAAAAATATAGCAACATTATATTTACTTAATAACTAAATAATCATTTATACAAACAAACCACCCCAAGAATCGCCCGGACCAAAAGTGCCCATAACGCTGGCTGCGTTACCGCGCTGCAACGCGAGCGAAATCCTCTGGGCCAGGTAAGCCCCGGAGCGGTTGTCAAAACCTCGGTCCCTCAAACGACGCCCGATGTCCCTGATGAAGGCCCTACCCTCAGAACCCCATACCACAGTGGTCTCGACGGCCAAAGGAACAAACAAATAATTTCCCATTAGCTGCACGTATGTTATGCGCTTTAGCCGCGCCGCTGATTCAGCAGCAGCACCCGGGGTTACTACTGTTGAGCCAATGTGGGATGGAGCGAAAGTGCATACACATGTAGGTAAAATATAGCTGAATAAGGAACTTATAATATCACTAATCTCTGATATGTACATACCTAATTTCATAAGCAAATAAACGAATCTTGATTCTGTACGCGAATCGCATGACAGATAGCGAGGGCGCAAAATGCCAGTTTGTGTGTAGCTAACGTGGGCGTGGTCGATAAGCCAAAACCGGAATTTAGCGCCCTCGCTATAGCTATAGCGCCCTCGTTGTAGCCGCAACAGAAATACATCATCTGTGAAAATTTCAAATGTCTAGCTACCACGGTTCATGAGATGCAGCCTGGTGACAGACAGACAGACGGACGGACAGCGAAATCTCAGCAATAGGGTCCCGTTTGGCACTCTTAGGGTACGGAACCCTAAAGACGATAAAGGGTTAAATCGTATAATACTTACTTGTGGAACCATTGATAGGAAGGCTGTGGGTTCCCTTCAGCCTTGCACTCAAGTGTAACCTTGGAGAACAGGCTGGCTTCCACGACCGTGTCCGGACCGACCCACGTCACTCTTGGAGGATCTGGTGACAAGATTTATAGACGGTTGACGAGCTGTTGGTAAAGTTGGTCTTAAGTTGAATTCTAATTAACAATGAGATTATAATGGATGAATGCTTGACTCAACCATCATGGTTGCCTATCCTGTATAATGCAGCAACTTTCACTATGAAACCGATTTGATCAGAGCAATTTTAATTTATTTTTAACAAATCAACTGATCGCCTGACTTATGGAGATGTGAAAAATTTTGTTGTTCTGATCAAATCGGTTTTTAGTGAAAATTGTTCAGAATAATGTCCCTGAAAATCCCCTAAAATATGACAACACCTTATGATACACAATTTGATGGGAGATGGAAAACGTCGTGAGGAAACCTCCAATCTGCAGAGCTGCGGTGATGGGCTAGCCCTACGATACGCAACAAATCACATTTAGCTAAGAAGCTCGTTGGTTACTTTTGGATTTACGGAAAGTTTGCAACTATTTTGTGTCCGTCCTTACTTACATTTGACATCAATCTCGACCTTGGCGGAGTCAGAAGTGCCCAGAGAATTTCTTGCTTGACATCCGTAGACGCCTGGAAAATTAAATGGAAACATAAAATTGTGGTTATTTAGGAGTGGCTGTTATTTTTAACTTAAAAAAAGGAGGGGGTTCTCAATTCGGATGTATGTTGTTTTTTATCATTATTTTTTGTGTGTCAATGTAAAACAAGCGGGGAGGACCAAGTAATAGGTCACGAAATCAGGTTTTTTAAGTTTTTAACTTGGTGAATTATTTTTTCTATTTTTTGTTTTTTTTTTCTATATTTATTGCGCCTCTTGTGAATAGTATGTGAGATGAAAAACTATTATTGCCTACCTACAATGTTAAAAACACACTTTGTCAACCGGTTCAAAAATATTCTAAAGTTTCATTCCCACTCACCCGAATGATTCCTCGTCACCGGCGCAAGAATCAGTCTGGCTCCATTCGTGGCTATGACCTGGCCGTCCTTCGTCCACCACACATAAGGGCTGGGGTTGCCCTGCGCCCTGCAGTCGAGGGCGAGGGCGCTGGACCCTTCCTCGAGGCTGTTGAGGGTGCTGGTGTCAGCGCCGGTGATGGAGACTACGGGGACAACTGCAATAGAGAATAACACAATATTATCAGGGAGTCATTCTCAAAATAGGGCTTTATGTTATTCGGATCAGGCTTGGGAAGAAAACTTTGAAGCTGAGGAAATGCGTAAATACTTATTTGTAGTTCGCTAGTTCATTTCATTTTATTTATACTTTATTGCACAAAAACATAAAAATACTTAACATATACCGAAAGATATGTACAAAGGCGAGCTTATCTCTAAAAAAGAGATTTCTTCCAGCAAAACCCAGGCATGACAGGAAAAAAAAGATAAAGAGAGGGAAGTCAGTGCACTAGTTTATTTATTTGGAAACAGGTCTTTTTAATTAATGAGAATTTCAGTTCAATAAGATTTCAAGCCTTCATTGTAGCAGGTGTGGCTTAATAGTATAACCTGGATAGATATTTCATTTACTTAGTTCATATTTCAAAGCGGGGAGCTGCGCCCCCACTTCTTCTAAACTCACAAGTGACATCCAGCATGGTGTAAGAGTCCCTGTAATACGGCGCCGGGTACGAAGGGTGGTGGGCTCTACAGGCCAGCTGTCTCCCGTGGGCGGACCTGGTGGCACCCAGCTCCAGCACTGATCGCGCCGCCCACACACGAGGTCTCTCTACCTCGGAGGAGTTGGTTTGACTCCACGCGGTGAGACGGTCTTTTTCTGTAGAAAGAGGGAAGGTTTAGAATGGAAGTTGTTTCATCTTTGCGAATGACTACAGCAGTTTACAGCACTAAGGAACTTCAGTCCCAAAGTAATCATGTGTATAGATCTAGTCCTAATGTTAAGTTATCCTAATGCTGACAGAACTAATAAGCAGTCTCGCACGAAATAAGCATATAATTCTAGAAGTGTCAATGGAGTCTGTACATGCGATCTTAATGTGGTTTCATTTATTTACAATAAGTAGTACAGGTTGACATAACATCTGTGGTCTAAATAATTTCGACTTAAAATTATTCAGTCCACACAATTTATCACAGCCACCTATTCAGTTGAGGCTTGAACTTGACCAGGGAGCACTTATCCAGTGGAGAGCGTATAGATACATTTTCCTTTGAAACACAACTCACCAATTTACGGGCGGTGGGGGACTGTGATTGGTCAGCCGCTGCGAAACTGTCTGGCGGCCCGTCATCGTACATAGGTTGCGTATACGAACGTTTGTTGAATACAACATACGTTTGGCGAGCCGCATTCCCCCGCAGGAGCAGTCAATTGGATATATAGTCTCTGAACTTGACTGACTGAAGTTGGGCAAGCATTTTAATAATCTACACTAACATAGATATAGATCCTCTTACCCAAATACCACTCAATATACGCCGGCGGATTCCCATATCTGGCCTCGCAAACCACAGTGGCCCTGGAGCCAGCTGGGACCGTGATGTTCTGTCCCGGCATCACGTGGGTTCCATTGAAGAGGACCCTGGGCGACTGCGGCGGAACCCTGACGGCTAACGCGGCTGGAGGGCTAGAGAGCGCATCCTGGAAAGGAGAATGGACTTTGTGAAAAAGTGTATCATATCAGCCTGTGAAGGAACCCACTGTTGAGTACTTATAAGCCTCCTCATTTACACGCCATTTAACCCGGTCCCGCAGTCAGCTGTTGCACCCCCTTCTTTTCCGTGGTATGGTTGCGTAGTCCGGGTAACCGGACCATGGAAAATTTGTTTTTTTCCGTGGTACGGAACCGAACCAATCGAACCAAGAAATAAATTTAGTTTTCCGTGGTCCGGTCAACAGAACCATGGAAAACAACAACGTTATTTTCCCAGATGGGGTGGCAGAGATAATATTCATATTTTTTGGTGAGGTTTGCTGGAAAAAATCTCTTTTAGAGATAAGCTTGCCTTTGTACATATCTTGCTGTAAATATTACGTGATTTTTATATTATTTGTAATAAAGTATAAATAAAATAAAATGATGGTGTCACTGTTATGTCTATTTTTGACAGGTGTTACTATTTTTAACAGGTGTCATGATTTTGACAGGTGTCACTATTTTTGGCGTCCATTGTTTTCCTGCTATCCTCGCTATGTCATCGGACCATCTGGCAGGTGGTCTGCCGACCGATCTTTGTTCTCCTCTTGGCCACCACTCGGCTACCGATCTGGTACATAATGTGAATATTCTGGATGTATTTGTAGGTACTTAATTAGGTAGATATATAGATAGTTTGGCAAGATTTTTGTACAGGGTCCGAAGAAGTATATTATGTTGTCATCGTTGCTATTGCTACTAAACGGAGAGCGTGTTTGTTGCGTGACAAGAAGTAAGCTCATCGCTGCCCCACGGAGATGAGTTCCTAGGTCCGTTCCATTCGTTTTGAAGTCCAACGTAAAGCCCCGAACAGGATGATCTGATCGTTGATATGGATGTCGTAGTTGGTGGGACTGTTCGTTCGGCCACTCAAACTTTCACAGCTGAACCGATTTCGATTATTATCTTACCTGCACGTCGTAGTTGCTGGCGGTGACCTGGCACTGCCATTGTCCGTCGTCGAGCTGCAGGGTGGCTGCGCGGACCCACAGCGAGCAATCCCCACCGGTGGGACTGTCCTCGTTCGCCCACTCGTACTTGCCGCGGTGGATGCCCACTGGCTGTGGAGGGAGAAGAGTTGGTTCAAATAAACAATGTACAGTATACAGGACAAAGGGATTTACATACTAATTTCGGACTGAACATCATGTTTTTGAAGGGATGTTGAGTTACGTCATATCACCTTCATACCTTCGTAAAAAATAGATGGACTGAGGAGTAAGATTTGTACTATGCGCTAATCTTAGAATAAATCCTATATATCTTAACGCAATCTCGTGGTATTTGCAATTTTTCCATGGTGCTGCACCAAGCGATAATGTCCTCGAACTAAAGAAGCTTCCGTAGCATCTCAGTTTACGCCAGTGTCATATTTTGTTCTAGGTGGTCTATCTGTATTAGTATAATATTATATTATAGTATTTGTGGTCATATTCTGCATTATTCTTAGGCTCGACACACACTAGACATGTAACAGAGCCAGAGACACAACACGGACAAGACAAAAGACATGGAAAAGACCGAGAATAAGACAAGAAGTAGGTATAGGTATTATTTAGTATAGGTATTCTGTAGGGGTAGGTATTCTTTCTCGAAATACATCCTTTAATCATCGTCAAGCTATTAATTTTCTAAATTTTCTTTCTGATTCTGAACAACGTCCGCCCAGACATCGACGTGCTCAGGTCGCCGTGAGATGGGAGGGACAGGACAGTATACTACACGCGGAGATGGTCGTGCTCGAATGGCGCCGTCAAAGCGGTAAGGAAGTTGTCAACTAGTGTGCTAAGGGACCGGAACGAATGGCTTGCTAAAATATGTCTGTTGTGTTATGAACTAAATAACTTAAATACTTCGAATCCCGGCCGGGGACAAAAGAAAAGCCCCCAGGTCTTGGATGTTTACATGTTTGTGATGTCGCTGATTCTGGTTTCCACGACATCCATGTGCGGGGCCAGAAACAATGTATGTGCCTGTATGTAAATGTTTATGTTTTAGTGCCACTAGCTCGAACGTGATTTATCACTCAACTCGAGTAAACTTAGAATCCGTTAAGTTTAATATTTTTTTGGAAAAATATAATTTTTTTTGACGTGACAACGTCTTATAAATTGGTTTGCCGGGTGACACTTCAAGAAACTGCGTTACGCTCCGCTCACGTTATGCGCTCACAATGAGAGCGAGTGAGAGGCACGCGTCCCTTCCACTCGGGCATGGTTAGCCCGCCTAAGAGCGAGAGAGACAGACATAAAAAGTGAAAGGCACGCGTCCCTTCCACTCGAGCACAGTTAGCCCGCCTAAGAGCGAGAGAGACAGAGTTATTTTACCACTCAAAGTCGTTGTCACGTAAAACTTTCGCCCGTATACCGACTTTACAGGCAACCAATTTTTTTTAGTATACCTACTTACAATTTAAGTGAGATTATTTTACGCTTCCATACGATAAGAAGAAGAAGTCTAACCAAGTTTTAAACTAGTCTCAACTCATGTTATTATAGCTAGTGGAACTAGCGTTTTAAATAATAAATAATAACAACAAAAACTCATAGAAAAAATGGTACAACAATCTTAAATATGGTGGTGTCTGCTGCCATAGCTAGGATATTAAATCGTGATTTAGAAAGATTTTTGCCGAAAGCATATGAATTATCACTTTATCACTACTGTCCTTCTCTGCAAGAAACTTTTAGCAGCTAGTAAGTAGTAGCCACTAGCTTATATTATTTTCCCTAGTGTCAGTATCAGATATATGTATGCACGCAAAATGCACAAAGAAAATCCTAAACAACCTGAATCATCTATACAGACAAAGTGGTAAAATTATGCCAATCAACATCCTCTGCTGTGTTAAAATGGTTGAGATAACGTAATCAGTGCCTGTAGACAATGTTAAACGCTAAGGATAGCGAAACGAAACGATAATTTTTTATGTATGCGATTTGACATTTGGCTTCGCTAACGACGCGATGTAGCGATTACAAATGTCAAATCGCATACATAAAAAGTTATCGTTTCGTTTCGCTAGCGTTAGCGTTTAACTTACCGGTACCTACAAACTGTTCAGAGAGCGTCCATGGAAGACAAACCTCGGTATAAACTCCCCCACTACCAGAATGATACGCTTGTACAATACACTGCATAAAACTCAAACCACAGACATCGATGTATACCATGATAAGTTACATACTTTTCAATCTAAACTTGAATCCCAAATAACTTTAACTTTAACTTGAACTTTAACTCCAACTTAAACTAAACTACTTTAAACATGTATATTAATTTAAACTTCACCATCATAAAATTTGTAATTAATTAATTAAATTATTATGTAAATCAAAACTGAAATTCATTTAGTGATGTAGGTATATTAATATCAATTCAAACTTAACTTAAATAAACAAATAAAAATTGTAATTAATTAACTAAATAACTATTTTACTCAATATTTGTTATATACTTAATGAGATGTAATTTGATGCATGCTGTGTTTGCCTATAAGTGGACAAACATTTACAATTCGTTCAAAATGTAACTATTAAGTAAACATGTATTGTCCGTTGGCGGACCTGAACCAATAAAATAAAATAAAATAAACTTTGTCTAGGGGGGCTGGGATAATGTTGTGATAACATGCTGTGTAGATATTTCTTGGTTTAAAATAGTATGTGTATTGGAGGCCTATAACCAGCGGTGGGTCAATGTGGACTGATATGATGATGATGATGATGATGGTGATGATGATGATGATGATGATGATGGTGATGATGATGATGATGTGTACAGTACAGTCTTCCAACAATATTTTGGAATGGAGTGACGATTACGCAACGAACCTCATCTAGCGTTAGTTCCACCGCGAGCCAAAAGACCGTACGATCTGTAGATCTATTTCTTTGCATGCTGACATATATCTGAAGCTGACTGTATTCCAAATGAGGCATTGTCGGCTCGTGCCTGCGTGGTGGCTTGTCTAATTAGTGGCGGAGACGGGCAGGGACGTCATTACGGGAACACGACACACTCTTATTGGAGCTGGCCAATTAGAAAATGCTGGGAGAGGACTATAAATTATGCCTCGGCGGGACAATAAAGTTTTCACTGAATATAGAGTAAGGGTGAAGCCAGGCGACCGTAATTTTGTGAGTGGTGAGTCGCAGAATTTCGGTCGCGTAATTCGGTTTCATACTAAACTACAACTAATTTTGCGACGCCCGCCCGTGTGAACGAAACAGGAGTTTTGTATGAAACCGAATGCAGAAGAAATTACGCGACCGAAATTTTGCGACTCACGACTCACAAAATTACGCTCGTCTGGCTTCACCCTAAGTATAGATAGTCCCGTAATTGTATAACTACAGGGTGTAGTACAGGAATGTGTAGTCAGAATTTGACTGGAAAACGGGAGTTATTAAAATAGTCTCCCCATAATCAAGAGGTTCTGTTTGTAATAAAAATCCCAAGCTCGGCAGAGTTCAAGACGCACGCATGGGGGTACAGCAGTGCCCCCCCGCCAAGTCACGCAACCTACTGTTCAGCTTTATATTCCTGCACCTCATACAAACGTGATACAAAGATTTCTTGCTGATCATACACTGTTGTACAAAAGGCACCTTAATACGAATTCCGCTCAAACAAACGTCTATTCGATCAAATCGCACATCCAGCACATTAATCATACTCCAATACTTGTATTATTATCAGCTGAAGCCCGTTTCATAAAATAACAATTCACAATTTCACTAACCATGTTCTATGTTATGATGTTATAATCGGGAATATTGAATTGAATATTTAACTCTACCGAAAATTTATTGTCCCAACAAACGTTAATTCGACAGAAACTTTGTTGGGGTTCATTGCTATTAGCTCGCATTCAAATGAATGTTTGAGAGGGTGTTCGCCGACTTCCAATTGGCGTTTGACCAATCAAGACGCGATTAATTGACATGATCTATCATCGGCATCGACTGTGATTAAAATTTGAAAATAATTGGCATTTCTCAAGAGATACAACATCTAGCAACAGGTTTAGCTAATAGGAGACTAGCTACATTTTGCCAAAAAACTCCTATACCCAGTTAGAAGCGGGGTCATACCACACGCTTGTAAAATAGTAATTCGTTGCTTTATGAAACGCGCGGGGCTGCTATTGAAAACCTTAAATGCCAAACCCACATCCACTGGATCCTATTCATCATTCATCGTACGTAACTGACCTTGTGCCATGCCTCGCCATACGCACCGACTCGATTGTACGCCCAAGTAGGTAGGAGCCACCTTTATTGATTGTTGGTTTAAAATATGGCAAAGGGAAATTGGTACGTAGCGCACCTGTGTAATAAAACGTTAGTTAAGAAATAATTTATGACTTTATTGATTTATTAAAATAAATTCCGTGCACAGAACTTCGACTCAAGGAAGGTGGCTCGTTGGCCACTGAGTTGGTGGCAGATAATACTTAAATATCTGGGAACCGAGCTTTGCTCGGCGGTTGGTGGTACAAACAATAAAATATTACCTATATTTCATATTCATCAGACTGCATTAACATCAATCAATATGCTGCTCTGTTTTTAAACAGCTGCAAACGAGAAGCAAGCAAGGAGGATGAATAGCATAATATGAATTTAGCTTTTTTGTGTGAATTCTTCGAGAATATCCGCCAAAAAGTGTCACGTGATATGAAGTCGCAATGAGAAACTAAATTTTTGATTGTTATTGGAATTTATGTCTTATTTTCATTGTTTTAAAGTGAAATTGCCAATCCTATTGAAAAAAGCATGAAAACTCGGAAATACGTAATTTTTCAGCGATCGATTTTTTACCCCCAAAAACCCCTATATTGCTCATTAAAAACTACAGCGCCTTTTTCTAGAACTCAAAACATATATGGTTACCCCGTTACATACAAATATTCCTCATATCTTAAGATGGTGGCCCTCGGCCAGTCTCGGCTGACTTCGACTGGCTCTCGGATCCACTTTTGGATACGATTTTACAGTATGAAAACATTATGGTTCACTAACACTGATTTGCACGAGAAGCATTACACAAATTAATGACAATTCTATGAAATTCTTGCCCTTAGATCAGTAAGGTAAACCTTAAATTTCAAAATCGTTGTGTAAGTCAGGGTAAGGGGCGTAATAATATTGTGACACAGATTTGAAATCGTCAATATTGACGATCAATATTGATTTCAAATCTTGATCTCATAGAATTGTTATTGATTTGTAATGCTTCATTTTTTTCGTGCAACTCGGTGTTAGTGAACTATAATGTTTTCATACTGTAAAATTGTATCCCTATTTGAGACAACATTTAGGCCGGTATATTAAACCGATCTCAGCTCTGAGAGATGACTCAGTTATGTTTCTATTCCTCCGTAGAAAAAAGGACTTCTAGGGCCAGTTCGTCAGAACCGTTCGGCTACGGACAAACGTCCACTATAGTTTCACATCCACCAAATAAATGTATTTATTTAAATGACATCCTGTTTAACACAACTTACACTCAATCGTTATTCACATAACACCTATGAGCTCTTGGTACCAATAATGAAATACCAAGGTGAGTCGAACCGCCGCCGATCCCACCATTTGATTGTCACACGCCATTGCTTACTGATCTACGACTCTGTTAAAGATGCCAAGGCCTTGCTTGTGCTTTGATATCAGAGACTATATATCCAATTGACTGCGCCTGCGGGGGAATGCGGATCACCAAACGTTTGTTGTATTCAACAAACGTTCGCATTCGCAACCTATGTACGATGACGGGCCGCCAGACAGTTTCGCAGCGGCTGACCAATCACAGCTCTCTTACCTTGTCCCCCGCCGCCGCCGCCGCCCGTAAATTGGTGAGTTGTGTTTCAAAGGAAAATGTATGTATGCGCCTCCACTGGATAAGTGCTCCCTATTTGATATGAACAATATGGGTCCCGATTCTCTTATTAGCTTTTAGGGTTCCGTACCTTAAAAGGAAAAAAGTAACCCTTTCAAGATTGTCAGTGTGTCCGTCATCAATCTGTAAAGCAAGACTTATTCTTTATAAGAGGGTCCAGGTCCCTCTCTATACATAAGCTGCGTCGAAGTTATTGTAAGTGCCTTCCACTCAATTTACACTATGGTAGCCAGATTGTAATCCCTAAGACGCTCAACTTATGAACTCTTTACACATTACACATTACACATACATTGCTTCTGGCCCCACACTAGGATACCCTGTATCGTGGGAACCAGAAACAGCGACATCACAAACATGTAGGTAAACATCCAAGACATGGGGTTTTTTGTCCCCAGCCGGGATTCGAACCCGGGACCTCTCGCACGGTAGGCAGACGTGCAACCGCTGCGCCATAAAACTCCAAACCATGTTCGAAAATGGAATCTATGGCAACCGCGTAACGCGTCGTCGGAGCTAATATTGTCAAGTAATTTTAGTGAGTGTGCCCTAGAGAAATAGGCCCCACTACCTAACTATACCGATTACACACCGAAATGTCACTTTGACATTAACTGCATCGACTAGCTATGGATTTTAATAAGAGCAGACGATTATCTTGATGAAATCACAATCGTAAGCATAACAGATTGCCATAAGCTGTACGACTGTACGTAGTACACCTGTGATTGGCATTACATGTAACTATTTTTTTGTTTTTGACAGGTACAGTCAACGTCACATCAACAAGCTAAAACATTTTATTTTGTCGGATGATTAATGGAGTGTGTGTTCTCGGTGCGATTGATTTCTCGTGTTACATGGCGACAGAGAATTCTCTTGAATTCCTTTTGAATTATCGACTTCAAGGCAACAGAAATGTGTGTGTATGGTGCCATTAGGACAGATTATTTTAGCGATACATATTTGATGAAGCTGCCAATTATAAAAGAATATTTTCCAGGAAGACTAACATCTTCCTTAAATGTTAAATATTTGCTATATGTAAGTAGGTAATCCGGTAGCAACGCTTTGAACTTTGATTGAAAAAATAATAGTAGCGTCACGCCTTTTTTCATGCGGTGTAGGTAGTAGAGGCTAATTATGTCTTGTTTAGCCAGATAATCAATATACCTACTCTACTATTATGTCTTGTTTAGCCAGATAATCAATATACCTACTCTACTATTATGTCTTGTTTAGCCAGATAATCAATATACCTACTCTACTATTATGTCTTGTTTAGCCAGATAATCAATATACCTACTCTACTATTATGTCTTGTTTAGCCAGATAATCAATATACCTACTCTACTATTATGTCTTGTTTAGCCAGATAATCGATATACCTACTCTACTATTATGTCTTGTTTAGCCAGATAATCAATATACCTACTCTACTATTATGTCTTGTTTAGCCAGATAATCAATATACCTACTCTACTATTATGTCTTGTTTAGCCAGATAATCGATATACCTACTCTACTATTATGTCTTGTTTAGCCAGATAATCAATATACCTACTCTACTATTATGTCTTGTTTAGCCAGATAATCGATATACCTACTCTACTATTATGTCTTGTTTAGCCAGATAATCAATATACCTACTCTACTATTATGTCTTGTTTAGCCAGATAATCGATATACCTACTCTACTATTACTTTGCATGACAAGGGGCTAACCCATCGTCACATCTATGCCAAAATACAAAGGCAAATACATAACAGCTAATAGCAGAGCAATGTAATGCAATTACACGATATCTAAATAAACCATTTGACATTCAAATCCATAATTCATGATTCATCGCAATGAATAATACTTATGTCCTCGTAGCTAGAGCTATGTCCGCCTGTAAGGTACTTACTCACATATTCAGCAAATCTTATGTAGATAATAATTATGAGCATTCGTCATAAATCAAATCACAAGTACGAATGGGAACCAGTCATACATTATGTTCAAGGTTCGTGGATTACACTGCTATAGTAAAACACCGATTACACTTATACTGTGAGAATGGGGCCGATTAATATTCTGTTGTGATGAAAGCGATAATTTCACTTAGCCAAACGTTAGGTAAAACTCAGGGAGCACTTATCCAGTGGAGAGCGCATAGATACATTTTCCTTTGAAACACAACTCACCAATTGACAACCTCTGTGGCGCAGCGGTTGCGCATCTGCCTACCATGCAAGAGGTCTCGGGTTCAAATCCCGGCTGGGGAAAAAAAACCCCAGGTCTTGGATGTTTACATGTTTGTGATGTCGCTGTTTCTGGTTTCCACGACACAGGATATCCCAGTGTGGGGCCAGAAGCAATGTATATGCCTGTATGTAAATGTTTTAGGGTTTTTTTTGTCCCCAGCCGGGATTCGAACCCGGGACCTCTCGCATGGTAGGCAGATGCGCAACCGCTGCGCCACAGAGGCCGTCGCAATATCACAAAACTTAAATTAAGTACTTAATTTCTCATCCAATCTCTACAAGTATTGTTAGCCTCATCTGTCGCCACGGGGCCTATATGAAACACCTGTTGGCCGCGACCTATGTATGCAACTTAACATTATAAACATAATCATACGAGCGAAGGCAAGACTCGACCGATGATCGATGGGCCATCATCATGAGATTGGCTGGTACATGATTCTGTTGACATACTCATTATAATAATCTCGTTAAAAATAGCTGCTATTTATGGACGGGGTGTTATTAGTTTAAACGGGTAATCACGGGTAGGTTTAGATTATAGCTGACGCAAAGTACCAAGAAGTATAAATACACTGATCATTTCTTTGGTGTACCGAGAGTAGAGCCCTTTTATAAGTTTTGTTCGGTTATTTATTATAATACTTCCCATCATTTGTAGTATGTTTATTTGGCGTAGGTAGAAAATCCTCTTGGTCTGATTGGAACTCTATCAATTTAATTTTGGAACCTACAAAGAAAACAGCTAACCTAAACTCATACATAACATTCTGTGCTATTGTTGGCTAGGCAGTAGCGTACCTTTACTTTGTCCATTTTCAATGCTTCCATATAGCCCTTTGAGCATTTCGCAAAACTCTAAGCCCTCAATCGAAGTACATACTATATTTAATTCCAATTCGCTTTGTGCTCTACAAAGCACATCGGCCTCAACATCAAATAGGGTTGCCGCATTTCGAAATCGCAAAAATAAAATTATTAAAAAGCAAAAGCAAAAGCCGAAGTGCAGATGCTGGGGCGACCTCGTAAACTATACATTCCAATCTCATCTCAATCTAAATTGACCTTTAAACAAATACCAGTAAGATTCGAGTGGGGTACGATTCTCATATTATTTTCGCACAAAAGGCAGCGCGCGCGCAGGCACGCCTCTTCAACGGGCGGATATTGCCTTACATCCGATCCTTCTGAAGTAGAAGCATTGTTCTTGATCGCAATTAATCAGAGAACTGTCTTTGCTCCCTAAATCTTTGTTTGTAGATGTTTGTTTAAATGTTACCGTCACGCAAGGATTGCCATGGTGGAACCGAGCGGACCTGGCGATGGTTTGAAAGTGTAACAAAAGTGAAGTGTAGTCCATACATTCTGAAAGACTTTCCCGAAGAAAGTACCGAAGAGCGCGAAAGTCGTGTGACTAGGTGAGGATGCTACATGATGTCTGGAATCATACTAACGCTCTACTAACTTCTTTTGATGCGTGAACTATAATTTGTAGTCGAGAAAGGTGCACTAAATTGCCTCGGCATAGGTGGTTAGTTCTTCCCTTTTGCCAATTAGGTTGGAATGCTCAGTTTTAGGGGATTTGGCCGCATTCTCATGCGGCGAATGAATCACGGATATACAGACATACATAGGTTTTGGATATTTATATCTAGTGTAGATGTAAGTAAACATCGATTTTTATTGGTGACAGGTTTGCTGCTTGTTGACCGAGCGAGCGAAGCGAGCGAAGCGTCTCCGTTTCAGGTTTGGGCAAAAATGCTTTCGTATGTCCGGTTGTTCTCCTCTACAGGTCGCATTTATGAACCGATTCTCGTGAAATTTTGTGAGCAGGTTGGAAAAATAAATAGAATTTTTTACTCGAGCCAGTTTTTTGATTTTTTTCAAAATGGCGGAGATATGGGGTTTTAAAATGTAACAAAATCGCTACAACCCAAACGGCTCGATGGATATTAACAAATGAGGTGTCGTTGGATTCGTAAAGACCATGAGAGTGAAACAGATTATATAATTTTAGTAAAAAGTCAATAGGTTGTATTAAAGATTGCGAAATGTAGTTTACAAAGTTATTGGTGCGGCTACTTTCATACTGCATGTACGTAACCAGGTACATTTATAAGTTTGTATGTGTTATTGAAAGAAAATTATTTGGGTTATTTTTTTTATGTGTGTTAGCAGTTCAGCTTTCCCACCGACATACTCGCGAGGTCTACAGCTCACAGAGCCACTAGTTACTAGTAAGGGTTTGAAATTGGGACACTGTTTAAAAGTGTAAAATAAGTATCTAACCAAAAATATGCTTGCATATTAAAAGGCAGCCAATGTCTCTGCAGGCACAGATTAATAAAGAGTTAGCTGCAGGGCAGATATGTATTATACTGTATCGTAAAAAGTTGTGAGATCTTATGTAAAATCAAGTTCGTTAATTAATTTAAACAGTACTGCAGACTTGGCAATCGCATTCAGCTAAGCGCTCAGAATGCTGAATACTTGTGCCGCGCGGCGTGTGCGTAACCACTAAGAACATCGACTGAATGTTTCACTTTTTAGACGGGACCATATGTACTATGTGTTATTGGTTATTCTGTTTCTATATCTATACTCAGTCTCTTCTATCCCTCAAGATGCATGTAGTTTTATTGGGTATGTACTTTTTTCTCGCCCTTTTCGTTGTGGACTCAGCCAGGTTGTGTGAATTACCTAGTTAACGGGCACTCTAACTGATTTACGCACTCTAACAAATTTTATGACAAAGAACCTAATCTCAAGACAAGACCAATCAAACGTGTCGTGTTGTAGGTCGGCTAGAAGTACCTTACCAGAAATACCTTACAATTATGATGATCGGTGATTGAGTGAGTGAGTCTCCAAATTAAGGAACTTTGGCTTGCTGTAGTTTCAACTCTACTGGTTCAAATTGAATAAAATTTTGAGAGAAGTCCAATTGCACGGTGTTCTCTCGGCCACAAAAAAAAAACAGAATTCTATCTTTATCTACAACAAAATCAAGAGGGGGGTGGAAGATGCGCTGAATGGCTTCCAATAAAGGATGGTCAGTTCTGCAGCGCTTTTGATTATTTGTTTGCTCGACATGGCGGGGGCGCTCCCGCGCCCCCAGATGCACTCCTTTTCCATCCCTCAACCTACATAATTTGTGAAATACGATTTGGTTGGCACAGTTCGCTTCAGAATTCAGAAACATGTACGAAACTCAAACAGATTGTGGCTGGTAAAATCCGTACATGGCCGACTATCATTACATTATGCTTTTCCAGTTGCGAAGGCACGATCCCCCGAAGCTACACTCATGCGGGTATAGAAACACAGATACGTTTCCAACCAAACAAATAGGAATTGTGAGCAGCGCAATTTCCGGCGAAGCATGACAAAACACAAATTAAGATTATGTTGCTGTTGTTCTCACGCATTCAACTTGTCACAATAAACGATTTCATCATAATGTCTTCAAATCTAATCGTCCTTCAACGCCAGACAGCTGACATTAAATCCCAAACATTAATCGTTGAACAAACTAATATCAGTCTCCCTCTCAGCCGTACCTACAAGAGCTTCGAGACAAAACACCTATTCAGGCGACGGATCAATCATTTCAATTCATCTCCAACACATCCTCCTTGGGTATTAACTATAGTAGTTTCTCATGGGGAACAGACGGGCCTTCATTCGAAAGGTAATGAAAGGAAAGCTTAGTATTGATGTATCAAGCGATGGAAACATAGCAACGTGTTTAGCAGACGAGTCCCGAATATTAAAATGTGAGAAGTCACGAACCAGTGCCGATTCAGTGACGGTTTTTATCGGGTTTGTGAGAAACGAAGGGATCTTGGAGTAGCACTTTGAATTATTCATTGATTATTCTAACTGACATTGGGATGTGAGGGAATAATCCACTAACGAACTGTTTGAAGACAATCAGATTTCACAAGAACTTATTATTTTGCTCCCGCGTCAAACCGTTTTTGGTTAAGGAAAAATTTTATCTTACGGCGTTATTAAAAATATAAATATCATATATTTAGGCACTAAAATTTAGAGTCATATTCAGTATCGATTTATGATTTATGGTCAGTTACAAGCAATAATATGGTTCTTGCTTGCTCAACGATAAAGAGAAGACCATCGAATAAGCGTGAATCCATCAACAGAAAGTCAAATGTCGTGATAATAGATAGTAGCGAGCCGAACGTTGCTTGTGTGGTCGTCGGAGGTAGAAAATAATAAGTTGTTTCATCGCCCGTCCTCATAAATCAACTTTGCGAATCGTTTATCATTCATTAACACGCAGACATTTGAATACTATCGTATTTCGGGTTTACAGTCAAATATTCTTCACAAAAGCGAGGGTGGGTAGAAAAATCTCAGAATATGCACGAAACGTTCTAATGAGAAAAGTTATTTCGACAATTTAAGTTCCTCAGCTCGGAAGCGCTCCAATTTACAGACACACATTTCCCTCGTGTTGACAGGGTTAATTTAGTATGCTACGAATTCAAGTCGGCAAGTCTCCCTTTAAATCTAAAGAGATTCACGAAAGACACGAAACAAGGCAGGGCCCGTCGTCGCTGTCTGTTACTCGGAGTTACTCCTAATATTCATGTTTCACGTCAAACGCTGCTCACAATCTCTGACTTGCATTTTCCAACATTAACTCATCGATTCGCCTCTATCGAGCGATCGATACGTTTTTGTTTCCACTGAGCACCACTTAAGAATATGCAAAAAGACGGATGAGTCAGCTGAAGCAACGTACACCGTCTTATCGAGATCAAATGACTAATGGCCCGGTAATATATGGGAACGAGATGACGACGCACTAGTGCACCTAATTGGCCGAGCTTTTGATAATGCAGGCCCCTTTTGTACGAGATTAAGATAAGATCCTGTAGGGAAGAAGGGATTTTTAAACTTCAGCTGCCATAAAACGATTTGTCATGACTCATGTCATGGCGGAAAAAACTGCCGAAATCGTTGTCGTCATATCGTATCGTCTATTGTAGTTCGGAATGCGGTTAAAAAAAGTTGCGGGTAAACATTCCGCGAATTGTACAATAGCCGCACATGTCGATGTCGGTGACCGAGTCAGACAATGCCGGCGGCGTGCTGCGACCACGGCAAATGTCAAACTCATGGTAAATGAAAAGATTGAAGCGGTGTGGAGCGTATGAGTAGATACAAAGCGCGACGAACGTGACGACAGAGCGTGACTGCGCCGCCCAACTACCTCCCATCGTCGTTATATGCCGTTGTTATGCCGGTGCTTTACCGAACTCAACCATCACGTACGAGGGACACTTTAGCCCTTTCTATTTGGACGTTAAACGCGTCAAAACGTGCATTATGTTCGTAGAAACGATCGTGACAAACATCCCATGACACTACAGCTGTTGCAGTTCAAACTAGCAATTTCGTAACTGCCAATTTGAATACAAAAACAAAGGAATATTGCTATCGATCGCGACGAAAATAGGAATCAATCCATTGTGCCTTTGTCACTTGCCTATAGACTAATTCCTATCGCATTTCCTCTGGCATTACGGGAATTATCCTGCCAATATTTTGATATGCATACGGGCGGCCGCGGGCATATTGCGGCTTTCATTGCATGCCCTATTGCAAAGGTTCCCAGCACAAGCGAAGTCTGACTCACGGTAGAGCACGGGTCGTGACTGGGTTCATAATCATCTTCATGAATCCACTTTGTTCTGAAGGTAAGTAGGTGTTAGGCATTCGGATTTGTTCGCTGAATGATGACTGGCGGCATTCTCTACCCAATGCATCAATAGTTCAGAGCATTCAATACTAACGTATCTTTTGAATAGGAAGATTCTCATAACTAATTAGAGTTATCGACGCTTAACAGGTTTATGGTTATTATGCTTATCATGTCGAAATATCTTACTTTGTAAACTCTTTATTAATCAGTGCTTTGTATGAGCGTTATCGCTGTCTCCAAATAACTGTACTTTACTGTACTCTACTGTACCGACTGTTTAGTATGGCACAGATAGTCAGTCAAGTGCGATATGAACTCGCTGGTGGGTCGGTAGGTAGATACGGTACACGTATGTCTATTTCCTGTGTCCTCATTAAGATTTCGGATCTCCAAGGCGTTGTCATTGTCGCGCGCGACAAGACCTTTCGGCTCCTTGCATACGATTAATTATTTATTTTAATAGTTAGCGATAACAACACAGGAAGACTGCCTACTCAAATTATATTGCCTTTGTCATTGTAGCGTATGGCTGTGTGGTGGGTGTAATATATTCCAACTTTATCTTTAACCGGTGTAACAATTGTTCGAAAAATGTATGTAAGTTATTCAAAAAAGGAGCTCATTAACATAATTATTATCTACGAATTGTCTCCACTCCTTACTTTGTAGCCTTTTAAAAACAAAATCGTCTTTTTAAACTTGTACCCCCAGGGTTTCGGCACCATTGGCTCCGGATCGTGACTGAGGTTCATTAAGATTCAGATCTCGTGTCCCGACTCAGCCCGATTGTTCATACTAAATACGTTAACATTTAACTACAAGATAACTTTACTCGACCAAAAGGAAACGTTTAAACTTATCAGCCGTTTCGTGTACTCTTTTCCTGTTATGGTTTCTTGAATAGGTGGAGCTCTACTGGGTACTCCGGAAAAAGATAAAATCAATTACCTTTGCGCGCAATGAGCAATGTACGAGTTTAACGACCTGTTTTAAGAAGTTTCGGTAAGCCATATTACACAGAAATCATGTAGGTATGAGAAATGTTACATGAATCTGTGAATCATCTTGTGAGAATCAAAAGAGTTTTAGTTTTACGTGCAGTAATCACGACCGCAAAAGTAAAGTCCTAAATTAGATCGTTAGTCGTTACCTACCTCTAAAATATGCTCAAAGTTTGACACACGGGCATCAGCCTGCGGTTTCAAAGTTTAAATCTTAAACTAAGTGTTTATCTGCTGGAATATAAGACCTATTTGGCCGGCTTGCATGAAATAGGGGGCAACGTACTGGTTATCTAAATCTATGAGTCGCTTAGCACTCCGCTGTCTAACTTTTCTACTTACATGTACTTACTACAGTACATGAGTAACACTTACCAGCTACCGTGCTCTGTCGTGCCAAAAGCTGTCAGTACTTTTCAACAAGTTTGATAAAAGTGCTATATGGATTAAACCGAACTCTACGACCACTAAATAAAAATGTCGTACTTACAAAAATAAAAGATGTAATGGTTGCAAGTTATTATTACTTACTTACATTTTACTTTATTGCACAAAAACAGAATACAGACACTCGGAATAATGGAAAGAACATGTACAAAGACGAGCTTATCTCTGATAAGAGATCTCTTCCAGCAAACCTAGGATGGACAGGATTAATAACAAAAGATAGACCTACATATTAAATACGATAAATATTACATTAATAGACTACTTACTAATAAGCACATAAATACATAAAAACCATACATAATATAAAAATAATAATACGTAAAATACATTAAAAGTAAAACCATACATAATATAAAAAATACATAAAAACTTAAGTATATTAAGAGGTAGACAAAGATAGTGTTCTCTTAAGCGATTTTTAGGGTTCCGTACCCGAAGGGTGCCAAACGGGACCCTATTACTGAGACTTCGCTGTCCGTCTGTCCGTCCGTCCGTCCGTCCGTCCGTCCGTCCGTCCGTCCGTCTGTCACCAGGCTGTATCTCATGAACCGTGGTAGCTAGACAGTTGAAATTTTCACAGATGATGTATTTCTGTTGCCGCTATAATAGCAAATACTAAAAATCAAAAGAAATTTAATATTAATTATTTAATAATTAAATTAAAATTAAATTAATATTTAGGGGGGGGCTCCCATACATTTTTTTTTTTTTGCGGTTTTTTATGGATAATGGCACGGAACCCTTCGTGCGCGAGTCCGACTCGCACTTGGCCGGTTATTAAAAATATTGAGTGAAGGACTGTCCCTGATAGCACTGGGAAGTTTGTTCCAGAGACTGTTTGTTGTTATTATTTACCTACTAGAAGCACCAACGTATTACCTAATAGTTCCGGGAACCAAGGAAACAGTTCGCTGTGTCGAACGCTTATCTACGCGGAGTAAACTACAGTGTACTAATCCTCTAATGGCCGAACTACACTTCCTGTGACGGTCACGAGACGCCTAAATTCCCAACTTGCACTTAATTACAGACGTCTAAAGGCTGCACTTTGCTGACTGTGGGCTTTCCAACCGCTTTTAAAACTTAAGGGAATCGCCTGGAAGTGGGCTAATTGCGAAACGTTTCAGCTTAAATTACTTCTCACGATTTGGAGCTGAGTTTCTAGAATTTAAAGGCTCAGAGTTAGTTGTAGAAACTAAAGCTAAACTAAAACAGAGATGTCGGACTCGAAACGAATAAGAAAAGTGTAAATCAAATTAAATGTACATTGTTGCTGCGATTTATAAAGGTTTGATTTGAAAATCATAATTAGGATCACTCTAAGCTGCATCATCTCCCGGAACCTGCATGATACTAATTAGTCGAATGTACTTTGAGCTGCGAAATTGTGAGTAAACATTTAAACACGTCAGAATTCTCATTAAAGATATTCAGCCTCAGACAAGCACTACAGTTACGGATGGACCTTTTTACTGAAAGCAATTTATCTTCAAGAGAGAAGTGTCTCCCTCGGATATTTTATACTAACTGACAACAAGAATAATAGAAGGTTTTATGTGAGGGAAAAAGCTTCTAGCTTTTATTAATCTAGATTACGTTACGCTGGGGAATATAAATGGTTTGGTCTAATTAGTTGTAACTGATCGTATTGTACTTGAAAAGCATTTCATATTTTAATTGAATAGCAATACCGTAGTTTTATTTTATTTTATCGTGCCATATCGTTGGCATCGCAATCGCACCAAGCGATATACTTATAGGCCTCGAACTGAAGAAGCTTCCGTAGCATCTCTGATCTGATTACGTCGGTAATATTTTGTTTTACGTGGTTATGCTCACGTCTTTTTCTCGGAGGACGGGTATAGACAGAGACTACTACATCCACTTTCTATATTTTACTACATTTCTTCATTCATATGGTCTTCTTTTCAGACATGCTTGCCGGTTACTGGTACTCTTCTATCTGTATTGTATAAATATTGTAGTACATATCTCAAAGTTGGCACAATTGTGTTTTTGCCATCCCGTATGGGAAAAGCGTAATCCTATGTAATGATTAGTGTAATAACCGGCCAAGTGCGAGTCGGACTCGCGCACGAAGGGTTCCGTACCATTATCTATAAAAAACCGCAAAAAAAATGTATGGGAGCCCCCCCTAAATATTAATTTAATTTTAATTTAATTATTTATTTTTTAAGTAAATAATATACTCAATATATTGTGAACATTTTAAGCGTTTACCTGCTACCATTATCAATATCGAGCAAAAATGAGCAAAAAAATCACGTTTGTTGTATGGGAGCCCCCCTTAATATTAAATTTCATTAATTTTTAGTATTTGTTGTTATAGCGGCAACAGATAATGAAATAATGATAATGAAATAATGAGAATTTATTGCATAACTGACATCGGTACATTTTATTCAGTGCAAGCAAGTATGTGTTTTATTGTGGGTACATTGACAAATATCTCTCGGTACAGCGTTGTTAACCAAGCTAGGTGTAAAACCTGTGTGATGATTAACAGCGCCTTCCCGTCCGACCATGTTGTGTCGAGCACACTTGTTGAGTTAGATGTTTGGTTTGGGTTGCGAACTTAAAGTATTTAAAATTAGTGTCTGAACTAAATAATTACGAGAATAAGGAAAAAAAAACTGATAAGGGTGTAACAGAAATACATCATCTGTGAAAATAACTGTCTAGCTACCACGGTTCATGAGATACAGCCTGGTGACAGACAGACGGACGGACGGACGGACGGACAGACAGCGAAGTCTCAGTAATAGGGTCCCGTTTGGCACCCTTCGGGTACGGAACCCTAAAAAGTATCTGTGGTACTAACCAACATGATAAGTACAAGTGGGTATATAAGTATTACACAGTTTCACCAACCTTGTTGTCCTTCTGCCACGAGCAAGTGCCCTTCTTGTCAGATATCCTGCACTTGAGCAGCGCATCCTCGCCTGGGTTCACCTCAGTGTAGGTGGGGTACTCCGCGAACCTTTGCACGCCATCTGAGAACAGGGGATAGGCATTTTATAAACTCAAACTCCAATACGCCCGTACCTAATAATGCTACACTGATGTCAACTCTGAGAGTCATCTCAAGCGCGTGAGATTTGTCACGGCGAAACCGTTATTGTGACTAAGTTCAGACTCTTGTTGACCCTAGGTAGATAGATATTTTGAAAATCCTATAGCAAAATTTGAGACTCCGATAGGGACAGGCAGAGCAACTACCATCAGTAACTTTTGTAGGGCGAATCGATATCATTACACGTTGTTCGTAACAACTCCGGAGCCTTATTCAAAGGCCGTTTTCAATTTTAACAGAAACCTAATGGAGATCCTATGAATGTACGCTGAATGTGGTCCTATGTGCTGAAGATACGTTTTGATCAGTGACCTGGCTTTTGGTATATATGTGCCTTAGCTTAAATAAAGCAGCCATCATTACTTCGATCGAATCCAAGACTTCCTAGAAAATAGTCGGCCAAAAGCAACCGTAACAAACGAGCTAGCTTCGATTCAGGGGTGATGGATGATGAAGAAGTACATCGGGCATCGGTACCGCATTGTATGCCTCCAACATCGATCTTTCGAGAAAGGAACAAACCTCCTTCAAAAGGCAGCTGCGAAATTATGTGAACTCTGGAGCCATCAGCAAAACGGAATGTTATTTTAATCGAGATCGTTAAATATGTTGAACTCAAGAGCAACTACTTTGCAGTCTATCCTATTCGCAAACAGATAGGTATATTGTTCTATGTTTGTTAGTCAAATCCGACGGTGTACATTCAATAAATTCGAATCTGAATGTACAAATCCAAATCAAACTACTTACTTACTTCCCTCCTCAAGTTAGATCTACCTACGACCATCCATACAATGTCCCAGAAACGAGATCGCAGGTATCTATCTATTGTATAGGAATCTCATTTTTTATGGCTTATTAAATATATCGGTCTTCTCTTCACTCGACGCGGATTGCAATATGGCGTATCCTAGGACTTCTGCAGAATCGAATGTAAACTTTTCGTATTTCGTCTGCCATGCTCGTGAAATATGGGATGTATTTTGCAGGATCTAAAGTTCCTGAGAGAGGGCTCAACTGTAAGTATCATAAATGCGGCGTATCAATTTTGTCATCTCTGTGAGAGAATCTTTATCATAAGGTATAGGTAAGGCGCGTCTGCAACTCTGCCACCCCGTATGGGAAGTGACGAGTGTTAGTTTTATTTGCTGAAATTGTGTTCCGACTCTGGAAACTCTAGATACTTACTTAATAATCTTTGGCTCTACCAAAATCTGATAAAAATTATATCTAATAATAATATCCCGTGAAAGATATGGTCGTAGAACTCGTAGGTAGGTACACATTTTTTTTCTTTGAAAGTTGTGACCCTATCTTATCTGGCCAATTTAGGTACACGTTGTGTTGTGATGACACAGGCCGCAGATAACCAAATATGTTGTTTCTTTTTATCCGAAACATCCGTAAGTATGGGGAAAGATGCTTAGAATGGATAATCCGTGATATTATGATATTTATTTCTGTCACACATTTCATAATAAAGAAGTTTTAAATATCACAGAACACGTTTCCGGGATTCAATTATAGTGGTAAAGTCAGGTAGCAGTTTTTTGTAGAGCGGCGCGGTCCTAATAGCTCTAACAGCCCATTATCACGGCGTACGTGCTACTTATTCACATCGTTGGATAAAAATTACTATTCTCACTCTTAACCACTGTTTAACAAGAAAATCTCTAGTAGCATCCCATCGGGCGCAAACCGCAATACTTTCATTCTTACAATACAACGCCTCCTTGCTTTTCCCTATTGTGCTCGAATCAAGTTGTCATTTTCTCCGAGTTCAACTCCAATGGATCTCGCACATTCATCAGTTTATTGACAGCGATAACAAAAGCGGCAATGAATTTGAAACTAAATACAAAATGCTTTTGCTGAGGTATTCGTGCGCGACTCGGAGAGCGAAATGCGTGAAGATTTAACCGGTGATAAGGGAAATTAATTTAAACACTAAAGTACTTCGGCGTACTAGCTATAACTCGTAATTTACACCGTCCTTATCTGCATTGTTATATGGACTCAAATCCTACTGCAATCGTGTAGCAAGTGAACCAGCCTGTAAGTAAGTACGTACTCGTATACAGAACAGACAGACAGACAGACACGCCCTACATATGTGTTGGTGCTTTACCTCACCGAAATCACTGGTACGTACGGCAAAACATAATTATAGGGGGTATCGTACACAGACGTATTTCCGTCAGTAAAAGTGTTTTCGGTAAAATGGTTACCTATTGTTTTTTGTTTAAAATTTTGTGAAACTTTCTTTTTACTTATTATTACGCTTTTATTAGGTCGTGTTGTAACTAAATATCACGGAGCGGCAAATATTGGAACGGAAATTTAGCCCACTTATTTTCTTTTTATATGTAACTATATATATAGATATGATTGGATCACAACACCTTATTTATTTATTTATTTAGTCGTATGTCTTAATTATGACAGTCGTTTCGTGTGATTTATAATTAATTACCTTATTAATAAAGTGAGTAGCTAACCACTCTAAATAGTAGATTTATCACTAAAATGATAGATCTCTAAACGCCGCCGTTCTCAGAGTCATTAAATGAACAATTAAACGTTCCTTTGAATTTACATACAACCAACATAATGCTTAGCAACTGAAACATAATGCTTAGCAACTGAAACATAATGCTTAGCAACTGAAACATAATGCTTAGCAACTGAAACAAATGACTATCCTATGAGATTCTCGCGATTAAATAAATTTCATAATAGTTTCGTAAAGCTCAGGGTAAGTGAGATAGAGTGAAAAGTAGCGTGGGACAGACAGTGACATGTTTCAGGATCGCATAATCTTAGCGGCCAAAGTATAGTAATCCCTAATGAATCATTAAACACTTGGGATTCGGATAGAATCAGATGAAAAAATTAGCGTAGGTATCAGTTTAGCGACAAAAAATAAGTGTTGTTCCCACAATAAATCTCCCTGTTCTTTTCTATGCGCCTCTTGTGTTATGCAATAAGCGTATGTTTGTTTGGTTTGTGTCACTGTAGCTGACAGACGGATGGTAAATAAATGCGGGTGTTTATTTGACAGTTTAATCATTCAATTCAAAACGATATGCCAGCATATGCGTCCTAAGTGATACTTTCTATTACGTTTTTCCACACGAATATACAGAAAAGGCAGTCAAAATTTTCAATAGCCTTTTAAATATAATAGTTAGACAAATAATGAACTATACTACACAATCCAAACGCAGGTAGCATGGCATGTGCACTTGATAAGATCAATACTGTACTCCCCTAAAACATAAATTCAACCTAACCATAACAAACTGTCCCGACATTACAACACAATACCGTTATTAACACATCACACGTTATGATAATAATATGAACGATCTTTGCCCAGCTCCCCTGTTCGACAAAAAAAAACTCTCAGAAAAAACCGACCCGAATTGCAACATGCAATCAACAATCAACTAAAACGCAAACATGGACGTTCATTTTTCAAAGTAATGCGACAAAGCACAATAGAGGCACATCAATCACCTGTCCCATACAAAAGTGTTCTTAGACTGGCCCCAGGCAGTGCAGTGGTTTCCTATATAAAGATAGATAATAGCCAGCCGCCACCGTGGAAACTGGCACAGTTGGATGAGGTATTGAAAGATAGGCCATTGTGTGGGTAATCATTATTTTAGATTGATTTTGGGCTGGGAACCGTGCAATATGTCGAGGTGGGGGGTATGAATATGAATAATGGGGTGCAAACAAACAACACACGAGTTTCTCATAACCACTTATCATTCTGAGTCTGCACAAAAATAATAAATTAGTTAATTAGGTACGTATGTATTTGTAAAACCCTCATGTGGTTATGACAACTTGTATTAAGTTTCCTGAAAGGTTGTGGTTATGACAACTTGTATTAAGTTTCCTGAAAGGTATCTAAGCGTAATTTTTTAAATTCACCGAAATATCTTAAAAAACGTCCATAATGAATGACGCCTGAAAAAAATTAAAACACCTTTCTAGTCCGCCGAATCGTACGTAAATATTTACTGTATTTACATTGCCTTTAAAAACTAGAAACGCTACTGCGGAATATAATTCTACTGCTACAATAACGCTAAACAAATGAATGACGGACACTGTAAACCTATAACGCTGTTGTTTCGTCCGTTCAAGCCACTGCTGTGAATGCATAATAATAATAGTTGCCGTATTATGAGAAACTGAATTGAATTTCAACGTTGAAATGGAAAATGCAGCACACACACTAACTACACTCACTGCCACTAAACGAATAATATGCAGGTACTTCAGAAATGTTTGTAGCAGCAGCAGTCCCTGTTTTATGTATCATAGTCCTATCCTTCGAAACTTCGAAGGAGGTTTAGGGACACTTGTTCGGATCCCTTTGCCATACGGTGACATACTACCATGGAAAATTCATCCATGATACTACATACGGTCTTAACAAAAAATCAACCACACCATACGTTTACGGCACAAAGAGCTACATCAATGGAAAGGTTGATGAATAGAATTCGTCTCAATCAAGAATCACAACAGTTTCCTAGAAGCAATTAACTAGACGAGTTACCCTTTTATACGATACGACTAGACGTTTCAGTTAAATCCTGTATGTTTAGACGAAAACCAGGCACTGCAGGGATCCATGAGAAAGTAGAATTAGATGGCTGTACAAGGAGTTATGGAGTAGACTAGTCCATCCATACCATTCACAGAGCGTTTCTGTTTTTATGTCTCAGTGCATTCAATGCCATACTTATCAACGAGTATGGCTCATATATATATAACTAAAACTATAGGGTATATCGAATCAAATGATTGACAATTACAGTGAAAAGCCTAAAGGAAAATAACTTTATGATACTAACTTATGAGTATTTTGTTATATCAATATGGATGCTATGAGAGGATATTTAAATTAGTTCTTTCCATGATAGACACATTAATTTCAGGACGACTTGGAAATAGCAAGCTCTTCCGAATAATCTAATATATATTTGTGTTGAGTGACTGACTGACTGACTGACTGACTGATGATCAACGCAGAGCCCAAACCGTTAGGCCTAGAGGCATGAAACTTTTGCACAATGGTTGCTTTCATAACATAACTGAGCACTAAGAACGGATTTTCGAAAATTCGGACCAAAAGGGGGTCAAAAACGTAATTTAATTACACAAGGATAAATCCATTAATTTTGTGTGGCTGGGAAAGTCTATTGTGAATTAAGAAACTGTGTTGAGGAAAGTTGAGAAAATTCTGTGTTTCTTAGATTAACAAACTTACAAGTACAAAGGAATATTTCGCATTTTTATCAGATTTTTATATCCTGCGGTCCTGCCTGCCTGCCTGCCAATCAAGATCACCGTAGATTAGTAATTGTAAAACTAAAACATGGCCGCAAATTCTATTTAACAAAATGGCGGCTTTGACGATCAGCTGTTCATGTTAATAAAAAAAATTTTTCGTCACACAGGTCACACAACACAAACTTGACAGTTGACACACACCAATGAGGTTTTGATACTGATGAACTGATTGCTATGCTAAGTATCTAAACCTCATTGGTGTGTGTCAATGCCTGATGTACCTTTCGATCGCGTGAAATCTCCTGTGGTTCAGCGGTTACTACTATTCAACACCCAGTTCTAAATTAAATAATTTACATTTTGCATGACATGGAAGGTTAGTTGTTTACAGCAGAAACAATAATAGGTACTTATACAATTCATATTCAGAAACATAGCTGCGGCGATGTGCTTGCCCCCTGTCACACAAAATGGATTAATGAATCTCTGGCTAATGCTGGCTAAAGGGTAATGATCAGAAAAGGAGCCAGCGAGCTGAGCAAATCGGACTGCATACAAAATACCTAACTCTTTTTCAGTGGAAGCACTCCACTAGAAGAGTTATTTTGAATGCAGTCTGGTCCGCTCAGCTAGCTGGCTCCTTTTCCGCTTATTACTCTTTCTTAGTAGAAGGCCGGCATAAAAGTGAGCACCGGCCAGCTAGGAGGCCGGGTGAACTTAAGTATTGTGTTGTTTCCATGCCATATTTTCTCCATATCTTATGATTATGAATAAGTTTTTTTGACAAAGAGGTTTAGCCGGGTAAAGCCCGAAGACAAATTGGAGTAGATTGAAATTTCGGACTTCACCCAAGAGGCTTGGGTTACTAGGTATACCCAGCCTCCAAGCTTTACCCGTAACATATACAAAGGCATACTTCAAAGCGCGACACTACAAAATTCTCATGCTAATGGCTGATGCCTTTAAATTGATGTGAGAAATATCAACAAAATCCTGAATAATCTAAATGATTGATTCATACCTTTTGTAATTTTGTACTGATACTTTAAGTATATAAATAAAACAAATTTATGTAGTTACACTTTTTATTTTATCTGGTCTAACCTGTCAACCCGACCTGGGTAATGCAGAAGCAATAATGTAACAAAGGCCCCACTCTCGTGGGCCAGGTGCAGGCACAACACCCCCCTGGTTGAAGAAGAAGAACCCATCCACAATAGCACTCCTCCGGGGCTGGCTTTTTGAGTGTCAAGGATATGCTTCACAAATTTGGAGACAATAGACTGGGAAATACAGTGATTTTGGCCTTATCCCACAATCCTCTGATAGGACCCTGTAGCATAAAATGCTGAAGCAACCTGAAGCAATCAGCACCTAAAACAAACAATTCAGGATTAGTCTTCTCCTCTACTTTCTCAATTGTTTAACATTTACTTACATAGGTACATCTGGCCCCACAATAGGTTGCAGGCAGGTAGGCACACCATCTTGTGAGAATCAGAAACAGCGACATCACAAATATGTAAACCTCCAAGACTTGGGGATATTTTGGTTTTTGTTAATCCCCAGACGGGGCTCGAACCCGGGTGATATCGCATGGTAGGCAGAGCATAGTAATTGCAGGGTAATTGTACGCAACAGGGAAAAGGTGATGTGATACTTTTCTGGTAATTTGCATAGTAAGTATTACTAACATTCGTTTCCACATACAAAGCATCTGATCGCAATGTTGGTGGCAAATGAGGGCTCAACTCGGTCATAAACCCACGATAAAGCTTGAGGAAGTGCCTTTCACCTGCTTGAAGGCATCACAAGGATCACTCTGCAGTCTTTTACTCCGATTCTCTCTTTTCGACTGGGTTCGCGCAATAGCAACATCACACTCGTGGGCTGTTTCCAAAATCTCCAGATTCATCATTTCTCGTAATTTCTTTATTGTACTCACATGACAGTAAAAATAGCTTAACATAGAAAAAAAAAAGTACAAAGGCGAGCTTATCTCTAATAAGAGATTTCTTCCAGCAAACCATGTTGGGTAGGAGACGGAGATGATAGGAGATCATTTTTACCGGTTATCACGTCTTTTCCTACGGTTTTGCTGCGTATTAGTAGAAAAACAATCGTAATAACCGGCCAAGTGCGAGTCGGACTCGCGCACGAAGGGTTCCGTGCCATTATCTATAAAAAACCGCAAAAAAATGTATGGGAGCCCCCCTAAATATTAATTTAATTTTAATTTAATTATTTATTTTTTAAGTAAATAATATACTTAATATATTGTGAACATTTTAAGCATCTACCTGCTACCATTATCAATATCGAGCAAAAATGAGCAAAAAAATCACGTTTGTTGTATGGGAGCCCCCCTTAATATTAAATTTCTTTTGATTTTTAGTATTTGTTGTTATAGCGGCAACAGAAATACATCATCTGTGAAAATTTCAACTGTCTAGCTACCACGGTTCATGAGATACAGCCTGGTGACAGACGGACGGACGGACGGACAGACGGACAGCGAAGTCTCAGTAATAGGGTCCCGTTTGGCACCCTTCTGGTACGGAACCCTAAAAAAACACCTCTTTTCTTTGTTTGATAGTTTGACAGACAGCGTTACGTTACGTTACGTTACGTTAGGAATGTGTGCCGATCATTGAGATAATAAATACATGGAGGCGCTGTATTCTTCTATAGAATTTATACATGTAGTGTAAATAGGAGTTGAACTATTAAAATTATTCGTGTCTCTTTCTAACAAGTTGAATATTCCGTACAGTGAACGAGATGTCATTATTTCTGCATTTGTAAAATTTTGACAACAATGCAATGCGAAGTATAGGTAGGGTGCCAGAGCCGCCATGTTTAGCCGTGAAAATTGTGTTCTGTGGTCGTGAGTCGGTGGTACGTTGACTGTCAAGTGGTTACCTTGTGCTGAGTTTTTTGTGATTTGTGCGAATAAAGAGAATATTTGGGACATAAATCTTGGTGTGGATGCTGAGGACACACAGCGAAGCATGAGCCGCTGTAGTATTCTGCACTGTGGTTTGCGGAAAAACAAAAATCAACCGCAATTGTCTTTTCATAGGTTAGTACTGGTTATTTACGAAATAGTTGTAAGATCAGCTAGATTAAGCCTTACTACCCAGTTTTTCTATTATTATAAAGTGTCAGCAAGAATACAACAGTATACTTATCGCTGTATACGCCGTTATTTCGTAATTTTATATCCAAAATATTTGTAAACAAATCGCATGTTGGGATAGTGATGTGCTGTGTCGATATTTTTTAAGTGCCATGTGCCCGCCCCGCTGCTGGTTCCGTACAGTGACTAGTGGAAATTATTTTTTGACTATTAGGTCAATGTGTGGATAAGAGGGAAAAAAAGACTTAGAAAATTTCAACTAAAAAAAGAGTTTTTTTTTTGCAAGAATATTATGTTGCCGGATTTTAACTTGTTCCAGTAAAAATCCGGTCGAATCCATAAATGAATTGACGGATAAACAAAGTTTGGTCGAGATTGACGAAGACCATAGTGAACTATTCGAGTCCTATGTGGAATATACAGGAACTGACTTAGATGAATATTCTGAGAGCGTTGTAGAATATATTTCAGGATTTGTGACCAGAAAACTGTGTCGGTCGCTTAAATGCGAGAAATGTGTGGCATTGTTGTCAGGAGAAAAAAATGTTGATAGTCTTATTTGGCTTAAGACAAGAGGTGGCCTCAAATATGCGGCAAAAGATGTGCAAGACATCACAAAACGTACTGAAAAATTAGTAAAACCTTTACTGAGGGACAAAACTAAACCGGAAAACTATTATCTATATGTATTTAGATTTCTTATAGAATTTTACAATACCCATAACATCTTTTGCATAAGCAATGATCCAGATCATAATGCGAATCATAGATTCCTACTGATTAAAAGTGTGATCAAAGTATATCTAGACATAAGGTTTAGATATCATGGGGTGAAACTGAATGAAAAGGTATCTCAGAGAACGTTTTTAAATAAACTTATATTATTTAGAAATGAATAAATAATATTAACCCACCCATTCGTATTTTGATACCCTTCATTATGCAACAGTTTCATAAACTACTATTATTAATTTTTAATTCAACATCAAACGTCAAGCTATTTAAAATCCTATCCTATTAAAAATCCCCGAACCGCACTTGAGAAGTAAGTACCTTGCACACATATTTTTCACGGTATGCGGTACCTATTGATTTATCGATATCGATATTTCTGGCCTAGGGGTTTCTCTTTACTGAAGACAGCCATTTTATGCCTTATTTTAAGCCCCGCCCTATGGCACCCACATTTTGTAGGTATGCCCAGTCCATGTATTTAGAGGTCAATGGTGCCGATCCGTTCCGATTTTCGGACCCAAGACCATAATTATGTCCTTTCGAGTTTCGGATCGGATCGAACCGATCCACTAGCGGATCGATCCAAAATTATGAGAAATCGGATAGTGATCGAATCACATGCTTACTTATATTAATTCCTGATTTCATAAAAATATTAAGATCGTGTGATCATCACTTGGAGTTGTTTTCAAACTCTGCTCGGGCTTTACCAAATACGCACGTTATGGTCTTTCTAAATAAAAATCGTGTGAGTGGAGTTTGAGGGAGACTCGATGAAACAGAGTGAGTACACTGCCATTGTGTTCTGTGTTGTTTGTAACGTTACGCCCATGCAGAATTTAAAGTCACAAAATATATTCAATGTATGGCGTCTGTGTAGGTTTCAATCGGTTTTTGTGGTACAAGTTTACACACAATTTGACTAGATACTTATCAGTTAATTTAAGTCGTTTTTTCACACTTTACGTAAACATTTCTTTGATTCGATTTTTGGTCGATTCTTAGGAAATCGGATCAGAGTCGTGCGATCCGAACCGCGTATGGGATCGAGGAGATGAGTTACGTACGATCCGATACGATCTGCGAAATCTGAACGTAGCTGTCGGATCGCACCCCTCTACGGTACGTTACGTTAATTCTCAGCGTTAATTAGTAATCTGTGGTTACGTTCCAATACCAATCGAAAAAAAATATGGCGATACGTAGGGACACGGTATCGAAACAAAAGTATCGATATTGTACTCATATGATGTATCGAAAAAAAAGTATCGATGCGGTATCGGTATCTGTATCAAAAGTATCGATTCTTCAAGGTATCGATTATGTTTGCATAGAAAATAATAATAGTTGAATGTGCTGGAAATTGACAAACTTTTACGTAAGTTTTCATACGTTACTAAAAGCTCTAATATTCTGTACGTATATTAATTATTTAGTTAATTCCTTTGTTAAAACCTAAATTGTTGCCCTTACTGTACATTACTTTTTTGAAATAAAAATATATTTGATTTGATTTGATTGATTTGTAACAACATAAGTATCAAATATTATGAAATAAAACAAGCATTATAATAAATCAATCACGCACATTTTTACTGTATGATAAAAATGTTCGTGATGCACCGTGGCACGCATTTGGTTTGATGGACAAAGCAAATAAGTCGTAGAAAACACGCAGTAATCTGTAAACGTTGACATCAATTGGTGTCATTAGTGTCTACATTTGCAAATTACTGTGTGTTTTGAACCATACACTAGATTCGATTCGATGCTCACTATAAAGTACTCATATCAATAAAGAATCGAAAAAAAGGATCGATGCCAAACCCCTCTGCCAAACTCTGCAATAAACCCCTGCCCCTGTGCAAAAAATCATTGTTTAGTGAATATCAGTTTATTGTACTTTTTAGGGTACCATACATACCCAAACGGGACCCTATTACTAAGACTTCGCTGTCCGTCCGTCCGTCTGTCCGTGTGTCACTGGGTCCTAGAGCACGAACCGTAATAGCTAGAAAGCTGAAATTTTCACAGAATGTGTATATCTGTTGCCGCACCAACTGCAAATACTGAAATACGAGATATATAACAAATTAAAGGGGGTCCCCATACAAGAGACGGGTTTTGATACACCCGCATTTCAATATGATGGTATATTTCGCGTCAACCCACATGGTTGTGGTAGCGCAGCCGGTATGATGTAGGCTCTCAATCCGTAGGTCGTGAGTTCAAATCATCGTGAGGGCATAAATTTTTAAATTTTATTTTTGTATTTTTTTTTGTTGTTTTGCGTGCTTTTGTTTTTTTGTACGATGGTACGGATGGACGGTACCCTTCGTGTGCGATTCCGACCCGCACTTGACGGATTTTTTAAGTACTTATGTGAAAATGGGATTTGAAGATCGGCTGTAAGTACACACGACTACTACTGCTAAAAACGGATGCAATCTTAGGAAATAAATTCTGTACCTTCCGATATCCTTATTAATAAAGATCGGCTTAGCATTGATTAAAAAATACCCTGTTGTATAAAAACGTGCTTCCACGCGAGCGAAGTCCGCGGGTAAAAGCTAGTGATTAATATAGGTACTACAATTAGTAACACTACGCAGGAAACTGTAAATAAATAAAGATAGCATTGTTTACTAAGAATTCCAACAAAGTAGTGCTACCTAGCTCTAGAAGGAAGGGAAACTAGAAATGAAGGAGTGTATTGAAAGGGAGACAGCTCTGCTGCTAAAACGGAAGCCATAAGTAGGTGAGCGATTCCGAGAAAATTTGTCATATTTGAAAAAGTCTCTTTTTCTGCAACTTTTACGTTATTTATTTCAGGATCACGAGCCCTGCCTACCCCCATGGAGAAAAAAAAATGTCTCAATTTTTTCTCTCTTTCGTCACGATTTTCCAGATGATTTGTATGATAGTAACTAAGTGGAAACAAAAATATAATGGAGTTTTCGGGATACTTTTTCTCTATAGGGGTGAGAAGAGCTCGTGATTCTGAATAGAAATGACGTAAAAGTTGCAGAAGAGAATTTTTCAAATATGGCAAATTTTCTCGGAATCGCTTATGTACATACGATGTAAGCAGAAAAACGAGAATATAAGAAGCTAGTAGACAGGAAGAAACCTATACAGAGCAGCCGTATTCGCATTCAAGTCAAATTACAGCAATGCAGTTACGATCGAAGTCAGAATAAAGTACGAAATAGTAATGCCACAGAGTCCAGAGTTTTACTTACCATATCGCAAGATTGCGACTGTAGAACGAGTACAGGAAAAATTAGGAAAACAAAAGCAAACAGCAGCGGTAGGTAACGCACGCACTGAACACAGTAAAATAAAATAACGACGACACTAAAACTATTCGAAACTTGTTTAAACCCCTAACAAAACAAACCACGTAGTCAGCGAAGTTTAAACTGCCTTTATTATCCTATTTCGGTTTCCGAAGCTACCTAAACCAAACGTCATAAAAATGTAGATACTGCCACCAAGAGCGAGGCAGCCGGTGGATCACGAAATATATCCAAAATATGCACCGCAGGAAGCAAACAATGCAATAAAATACATGTTTTATTCAAAAGAGCGCGTCCCCACAGAAAACAATATTAACTATGAAATATTTTAGTGTGTTTGATTTATCGATTCCCGAAAATAGGCACGGCACAGGTTGCCAATCCATTGTTTCAGGCTGATAGCTTTTGCCTAACCGACGGTTCTGCGCCAAATTGTTTGGACATTTGTCCGAAATTTTTAGCTGCAGAATATCGGAGTGGTACTTATTAGATTGCTGCGACTGCGATTCATATTCAGTTTTCCAACTATCACAAATAGGTTGAACACTCGTGAAAAGAACGAAAATAAAACCTTTGCAAAAAACAACAAAACTCTAATGAAATTGCAATCGGTTCGAGCGTTCGAAGATACTTTACTAGTCGATCCGTTACGTGAAAAATGTAGCTAAACCTGAGGGGAAATATCTTTTTAGCATTCAACGGAACGTGCGCGCAATTTGTATGTATCTAGGTTTCAGTTTGAAATATTTGTTCGAGATCGAGTAATGTACATTTATATTCGATGGCTGTACCACCGTAGCTGCCCCCAGGAGGCTTCGCCTGTGAAAAATCCATTTCACTTGGAGCCAAACAATGCGGAGAAAGTATTTCAATACCTCGGTCGGTAATTGAAACAGTCTGCCTATACCCACGTCCGGCGATTGGCTACTATAGGACATGAATGCCGACTTAATGGATTTTTAATGTTACCCCACGGGCACAATCGGTTTTCGAAATTCACAGCACATTTTACAAATAGACAGAAGTCTTGTCGAAGCACATGCCATGAGAAAACCTCACTGAACGATTCGGCGGTAATTAGCGTGCCTTCCCCAAGGGCGAGACGAATGCACAAAATGCAACAAGAATTAAATAGTCGTATTTCTTCAAACAATGATAAGCAAATCTGTACAGCACATGTTGGAACGTTGGAAGCAAATGTTCAAAGTTCCTTTCAAATATTTTCAATTCAATACACTTTCGACATAACAACTAAGTGTAAATAAAAACAAATAATAACCCAAAGTAAATCATACAGTGTGAAATCCATTGTCACGGTCACGTCGATGTCTCTCAATAGTTATTACCGATATGTTCTCTTGAACGTTACATTAGTCGTACAAAAGAAAACAACCGAAGAAATAGAAAAAAAAACAAAAAGGGCACGATGTCACGCCCATGCGCAGTTCCGAAGGTTCTCACGCGATCCCAGCGTCCCGAACAAACAAGACCGCGCACCACGAGATGTAGACCATACCATTTACGGACTGACCATTACACCGCGTCGTTCCCAAGATGTATCTCAAAAGACTATCTGAGGTAGCCGGCAATGGAAGAGATGGTAAGCGATATGACGGCAAGGATACAACCGTAAGGCTTCGTGAGGAGTGACCACAATACGATATCCTACGCGAGCCTAATATAGCCCGACAAAAAGTACAAGAGTATAGACCCGCGAGGTTCGACACGTTTGTATGTACTTTTTCAATTTTACTATCCCGTGGGAACTGTCTTCAGGCTATGTGATAATTGCCTAGTTTGCCTAAACCCCGGCCGAAGGAAAGGTACCAGCGAATATAAAAGCCGTAATTATAGCTCCGGGATCTTGGGTCAGCCAAGAGAGTCCTGGCACTGGCAATGATAGGCCTCCGCCGGATGAATTATTGAATAGTCGAAATCGTCGACGGGAAAATATTGATGTAATGGTACAGTTTGTTACGGAAATAGCGTTTTAATGATACCTTTGGACAATGTAATTATAAATTTTGGTGTGTCTTTAAATGTATTTATAGCTGTTGCCGGAGGGTTGGCACGTGTAGATTTATTTCCCAATACCACCGACTACCTATAAAGCCGAAGTGTGATAGAAGTGGATAGACCACAAACTCTCAAGGCTGAGTTAGCTAATTGTGATTGTGATGCGCAACGAAACAATGCAACTTAGGCACCACCTCTTCATTCCAAGCAATCTTTCCAACTAATTTCAATTTAAATACAAATGTTCTCAGAGACGGAAGTGCAAGGCCGGATGTTGGGAATGGTAATATGGGGACCGGGTTTTTAGCCAATGTCGAAATGGGTCAATTTCCTGCGCAAACGCATGGCATGACGTCTCGGCTACTGAGCATGCGCGGGGTCAGTGAGGCGCGTCGTTGGGTCGCTGGTCTGTAGAGGTACCCGACGACGGATCCTTATTCGGGTCGGCACTGAATAAATATTGACTTTATGGTTAGATGACGTTGCGTTTTGACCCCTAGATGGGTGGGATGATTTGTGGGGTCGATGTAAGTAGGAGGCTTTTAGAATTTTCACATCCTTTAGGCTACTGTGTATTGTGCTTTGAGAGCTGGTAAACACTTTGGGAAACTAGTCGAAGATACAGATTATAAACATATGTGTAGGTCAATCGAAGGTTTCAGTTTGACATTCTAAGGATGTCTATCGCCTAATCTACGATATCATTACTAAGGATATGACGAATTTATTGACTAAACCATATAGAAGTCAAGATAGCAATGTTTGCCCAAAAGAAATTTCAAGAAGTGCATCAAAATATATTTTATTAAAATGCTGTTCTGTATCTCCTGCTGATAGTGAAGTGAACAAATGTTAAGAACCATATTTACTTGTGATAGGCCAAATCGATTTGGTCAAATATTGATTATTATTTCCTGTGGATGCCATTTGTTTACATATTGTGATGTCCCTTCCTTCTTTACATATGATATGATATGTTTGGCGGAATGCACAGGACAGCTGCTCGAATAAAGTGCCGCTTAAATGTCGTACTGGTGCTGTCCATTTACCCGGCGAGATTCAGTGAGTGCATGATTTATGTGTTCGTTAAATATTGAAACGGTTTTGCATCCGGCCGATAAACCGATATGAAAGCATTTATTTGGAGTAAAGACTAAGATAGAATTGACGGTATCGGACCTGGCCTCTTGTTCTGTTAATACATTTAATTATAATTGAACCAAAAAGTAAACTTTAGAAAAAACCGACTTCCACAAACCCTATTTGATTGTGCTACCCTACGCTACATAAGGAACCCCTGTACAAAGTTTCATGGCTCTAGTCCACCGGTTTAGGCTATGCGTTGCCTGCCCGTCAGCCACGCATTGTAGATTGTGTTTATACCTAGTATTGAGCACTTCTGGTGGCCATGTGTGGTCTTCATCATCAGTTCCGCATCACAATATTATGCTTACCATGTGCATTTGCATGAATTATTATGAAAAACACAAAAATCGCTATAGGTCTGACTATAATATTTGAAGAGTTCCCTCGATTTCTCCAGGATTCCATCATCAGATCCTGACCTGGTGTTAATGGGACCAATGGGAAGGTAAACCCTTTCAAATAAAAAAAAATATTTTCCAAATCGGTCCATCCGTCTAGGCGTAATCGGTGTGCATAATATATATATACATAAGTATATGCATTCCGTCTTTTGTGAAGTCGGTTAAAAATGCACTTACCTTATTTTATTTCTTTACTGTCATGTGGTAAGCTCGGTCGGTAATAATAAGCCTCTCTCAGCTCTGAGAACTGTTTCAGAATGACGGGTTCGTCATATTGTCAGTTTCACGCGCTTGGGCTAGACCCTTAACCCTTAAGGTATGATTCCGAGACGGACGGCATGTGGACAGCAAACTGCTACCGCAGACTGCAAGCGACACTACTGGTTTCTATGCATCTGTATTTAAATTAATTCCGAGCGCGGCGGCACTGCGGTCTGCAGTCGCGTAGCATTTTCCGCCGCCTGCGGTTGCAGTCTGCAGTCCATCTCGGAAGCGTACTTTTAATTGGGCTGAAGGATTAATATATCTCACCAGCTGATGCGAAAACCATGACAAATTCAGGTTGCTCTGTCTAAACCTTAGAGATTCAATATGTAGGCTGAAAATCCGTCTTTATTTCCTTCTAAATAACTTCCATCCAACCTATTACCTGCAGTATTGAAACTAATGCAGTACTTTACTCAATTTACGGCCGCTCTTAGATCTTAGTTAGTTACAATGGCGTCGATTCTTGGTTGCCATATTTTAAATTAAAATGTTATGTCACTTTTTTGTGATCCCAGTTTCGCACTTATCAAAAGTGCGAAACTGGGGTGACAAAAAAGTGCCTCTTCACGCTGATTGGGAAAATGGAAAATTACCGAGTATGTTAGTTTAGTACCTACTTACTTACATGTGTACCTCACATTTACATTATGTATTATATAGAGATGCAATGATACCGTATAAATGGTAATCAAAACCTAGATCACAAAGGTTCACGAAAGATAATTGAAACAAAAAGTAAACTTTAGAAAAAACGACTTCCACAAACCCTATTTGATTAGATTGAGTTTAATACAAACTGTAACCCCTTACCCCCCCCCCCCCCCCCCTTGGGGAATTAATTTTGTCAAATCCCATCACAGTGCTACCCCACGCTACTAAGGAACCTCTGTACAAAGTTTCATGGCTCTAGGTCCACCGGCTTAGGCTATGCTTTGCCTGCCCGCCAGCCACGCATTGTATTTGTACCTAGTATTGAGCAGATCTGGTGGCCATATGTGGTCTTCATGAGCAGTTCCGCATCACAATATTATGCTTACCATGTGCATTTGCACGAGTTATTATGAAAAACACAAAAATCACTATAGGTCTGCCTATAATATTTGAAGAGTTCCCTCGATTTCTCCAGGATCCCATCATCAGATACTGACCTGGTGTCAATGGGACCAATGGGAAGGTAAACCCTTTCAAACAAAAAATAATTTTCCAAATCGGTCCATCCGTCTAGGCGCTATCGGGGAACATACATAAAAAATAAAAATAAAAAACAAATATCCGGACGAATTGTAAACCTCCTCCTTTGGGAAGTCGGTTAAAAACTAAACTACTTTTTGCGAAATTAGGAAATGGTAACCCTCATTTCCTATTTTTCTAGAAACGAATGTAATGCCCAATTTCACCAACAGTTAGGGGTCACTTAGCTCTTTTTCTTAGAGCGAATTTTACCAACGAACTTTTAACTCGAGAGTATCTTCTACATTTTCATATAATGGCCTCATTTTGAACTGTCATTGTCATACAAATTATATAGAAAATTAGGAAATGAGGGTTATCATTATGTTACCTACCATTATGTACCTACTATGTTAAGATAATGAAAAAAAAATACAAATTAAGTAGATACCTTAGAGTATTTTGAATTTAAGACGTCTCTGAGCTGAACCACAGATATAAGCCTAACTTTAAAAAAAATGTGGATGTTAATGTTTTGTCAAAAGTCAATGATTGGTACAATCATTTTAGGACTACCTTTAAAATAAATAAATGAAGAAATGAAGAACTACGGAATAATATCTGTACCAACTTAGAATAGATGCCATGCCACTGCCGTAGCGCCGATTAATTTCAGAGGCAAGCAAGCCGATCCCTCAGGATAACGAGGCGTTAAATGATTCATGCACTTGTTACAACAATAAGTACACAAGAGATTGCTGTCGGACAAATGTACAAACATTATACAGGCACATACTTTGCCTCTGGCCCCACACTAGGATACATCGTGTCAGGGTTACCAAAAACAGTGACGTCGTATTGGTGTATGGAGAGCGTATATTTATAATATCTACTTCTTTACCTCACCTCTCGTTAGGTACCTCCACTATACTCTACCCGAGTCATTACTCCATCTGTTACTCAACTTTTTGGCCTAATTGCATTTGTTTCTCTGAATAGATCTAATAGATGAACGTGTTGTGTAATCCGATTAGATATCATCTAGAGAGGCGGTGATAAGTCGAGTGCGACGAATAAGCTACGTGCGAAGTCTAGAAAACAAATAGGTAGTCTAGTTTTTATTTCGAACTTGTCATGATAACTCTCTTCGGATTTTACTTAATTCTGTTGCAGCAGAACTGACGCAAGGTACAGTACAGTGCACGTGATCTTCTTATGCTATTTTAATAAAGACTTGAGAATAACTTTATCTAAGTACTAGTTATCTACTGCAAGAAAGTATCGAAAATATTCGAAGAAGAAATATGTTTCTGTTATTGATTTTTCAGTCCTTGATATTATCTCTGTGTCCCAAAAGCCTAAGAATCTGCTGCATTTAAATCCCTCCCGGAAGGTAGTAGCCACCAACAGCTTTAGCTCAAATTTACAAACACCGACAGCCACACAGACTTCGACACCGCTCTTTTTTGGTCAGAAGGTATACCATAGGTTTAATCTTTTGAGGGATGTTTGTAAGGAAATTGCGACCCGGAATTCCGGGAAAATACATTGACGGAGGGCTGTTAAAATTGAAAACCGCGTCCCTACGTCTTCAGGTTCTTGTTCTACGATAATTCTATCATGTTCCCCTCAAGAGCAGGAGATGCTGCCGGAGGTGGTACAGACAAAGGGAAATTAGAAAATTTGTAGACAAAGAGTTTTTGAAGTAAAACTTCTTGGGGCACGGGGGTAAAATTTATTTAACCTCTCAACTGTGGGTTATTCATATATTTGCTTTTCAATTACTACTAGCCGGGTGCTATCACGAGTGGCTAAGAAATGTAACGGAAATTGGAATCGGTGACGTCAGGGTCGGCTGAAGACTTTTAAAACCGCAACTATTTTCAATACGGTTTTTAACTAATCAGATAAGATAATAATACATTCGTACAATAAAGAATGTTAATTAGTGAGAGAAAAACCTGATGAAACGTTAACAAATAAAAATTATTTTAAGCATTCTTCCACGAGTTCTTGATTTCCGGTATGGCCAAAACCAGTGACGTGACCAAAAACTACTTCGTTCAACCTCTTTGTTGGAACCGGAACTTATGTTTGACAGTTGTGCGATGCGATCCATACAGTTTGTAAGAAAAGAGTTTCATCAATGTCACACGGGTCGATATGGATTTCTAAAATGATGAACGAATCGTTTTGTGGCCGGTAACTATGGAATAGGTACCTAAAACGCGCTGCGTAGTCGCGCAACGGGCAGCTAGTAATCGCATAAAGTCACTTAGAATCATCCAAATGTGATATTTAGTTTTCAAGTAAATTCCGATGTGATGGATGGCTGCATTAAGACTTCTTGAAAACAATAAGTAGGTACCTAGAACTGTTCTAAAGCCACTTTTTATTATATAGTGCAGTTCAAGTCACAAATTAGCAGTTTAGCTACTAAGTACGTGTTATACCTACCTATTTAATGTTTATCTGTAGTAAACGGCCAAAGCGAGGTCTACAGCTTACAGAGCCATAAGTTTAATGGCTTATTGTTTCGCTTATTTGTTTGTATGTAATTTTTGTAATACATATTTTAAAGTTGAATTGTTGTTATAACTGTTGAAATTATACGATTTTGATTTTAATAAGCTTTTGTAATTTTAAAGTAAATGCTTCATGCCAGTCAATAATGTTGAAGTAAAATATCAAAATCGAGGTATGTCGTATGGCGGACTAAGGAAATGTCAAGAATAAAATTAAATAAGAGTTACGTCATCGCTTCGCGATGAAGTAACCCTAAAAAATCCTAGCAAAGTAGGTATGTATAGGTTAGCGGGGGTAGCATAAGGCACGCCAGTCACCCCAGCCACACATTTTGTCACAATTTAATGTCATATCATAATGAATGCGCGCTATTTTATGGAGAAACATCATTGAGACACGAAAGGAGTTGGCAATTTGGCAAAATGACTGCCCCAGACATGTACAAAGACTTCTCAACAGCCAATTAATAGCATTTAAATATTCTCTCATAAATTACTGCGTCTTTAGTTAGTTTGTAGAACTTGAAGGAAATGATTAAATAATTAAGAGTTGTCACTTCATACTCTATGATTCCGCCATTGATTAGTGACTTTTGCCATCGTTAAAAATAACATGCAACATAATTGCCAACTAGCAAAACTGTTGAAAACAGGAGGTTTCCAGAGGAGTGGCTAGATGGCGTTATGTTGCATGTTATTGCAAAATGGTGCTTATTTCTAGCGACGGCAAAGGTCACGGAATCATATTGGAATCACGGAGTATTGAGTAACAACTCTTATTTACCTATATTTAATTATTTTTTTCTTCAAGTTCTACAAACTAAATACAGACGCAGTAAATTAAATTTATGAATGAATATTTAAATGCTATTGGCTGTTGAGGAGTCTTTGTACATGTCTTGATCGTCCATATATTGATTTAGCCATCTTCTTTGTCATTTATCTGCGCGACTGAGGTGAGTGGCAAGCCTTATGGTAGCCCCGCAGGTACACATTAACTTGGAATAGTTGAAAATACGTACTCGATCAATTAAATAAAGGGACTGGGCACAGAGACAAGCAAAGCAATGCATACATTTGAGCGAGACGGTTTTAAGACGTGACGTCGTCAGATGGTATATAATCTGAGCGAGATGCAAATAGTAGTGACACTATTGAATGAGTTAAGTATATCACCACGAGCGCGACAAATTGTTGATAAGGAATGGTGGGAAATAAATGACATGACGTATTAAAAGTAAGTACAAGTATAAAATAATTTCAAATAATCGGACGTCTGAAACATAAAAGTAACTTGAAGCAGAGATTGGATCTCAAAATTGGAAATTTAAATCTCTTTTAGTATAGGTAGGTATAGGTGTATAGTATAGGTACCACTTAATGATCTAGCTACAGAAGTTTTACTTCTAACACGTGTACGGTGCTACACGCGTTTTTTTTTTTTTTTAGTAGTTCCTTAGATATTTTCCTTGCGATCTTTTAATATGAAAACTATATTTTATATTAGGGTCTATTGTAAGTCCCTATGAGCCTTATAAAACATAGATATTCCTGCGATTCAGGAGGCGACACGAACTATACTCTAATCTAAACGAATTGAAATAGTGTATTTTAAAATGGAATCTGTGGTGGCCATCGCGCAAGAGCTGTCGGATTTGAAGGTTTTCAGTTTAGTGCCTTTAGTTCCTCTAGTTTAGTGGTTTTGACACCTCAAGAATGGTATCGTCTCTCGACTTACCAGCCGAGGAAAAATATTATTTGTCTCCTTTGTAGGAATACACTATATCGGTCATGATCATGAGCGAGGTCATACTCCGACTCGCACTTGGCCAATTTTTGGGTGGCTGTGCCCACAACCTTTTTTGAGGCCTAGATCCGCCCCTGGCACATTCGGGATCCCACTGCTAGGGAAAGATCTCCCCGGTTTGATAAATTACAGTTTAATAAGCGCACTCAATGTAGAGCCACTTTTCCATTTGGCACACGAGTAAAGAACACATCAAAAAAAGTAAAAAGTTACGTAAAATACCAGCGCAATAGTAGATAATTGCGGAGCCCGAGTCCCGAGCAAACGTACTAGCAGCATTACCAACTTATTCTCGTCAACCGAATTACGCTCCGTACGGTATTTTTGGCCAATTACCCGGTATTTCCTGCGCCATTATCCATCCAGCCATTAATATCCATGATGAGATTTCCCTTTCATTATTATTCCGTCGTAAAGCAAAATTAAGATGCGTATCTTCACATTGGCCGGCTGTAACTTCGGAAACAATGGTTGTGCGCAAAGATATTCGCCTTTGCAACCTGTATGACCACCAACCGACCCAACCGTTATATTGTTTAGTCATAGCATTCTATGCTGATGCATAATAAGCAAGATCCCATCAAAAACATCCTGTCAAAAATACCAAGTCTCGCAGCTCTGTGATTCTACCGTAAAAAGTTGTGAGATCCATGTTATACCAAGTCGGTTAACTGATTTAGTCCCTACTTAAGGGGCCTTCTGTCTTAAGTTAATACGTAAGATATTTTCATATCTATATTCAAATCTTTTACTTTTTAAATAAAAATATCGACTTGGCCATCGCATGCTTAGTTTGTTTAGTCCTTTACAACCAGGGTCTGCTGGAAGAAATCTCTATTTAGAGATAAGCTGACCTTGGTACATGTTATTTCTGTTTTTATGTCCTGTCATGTATCGTGTAATAAATATATACAAATACGTTATCAATCACACAGAACTAAGAGCCAGAAACCTGGTTTTTCATCAAATTCCTTCCGAATGCATAAAGAAGTGAAAGGTACTGGAATTTAATGGACTGAAAATAACTAGAGCATTAGTAATTTTGTTGCACTAGTCTTCCATTTTCTATTGTTGCCGCTTGTTAAAGGTATACATATATTAGTTTTGGAACCAAGTTTTAATCGTGTAGAACGCAATTATACTCTAAACAACCTAATATAATGTAGATATGATTTCGAAGATACATTGTGCCTTCATGCGATGGCCAAGTCGATATTTTTATTTAAAAAGTAAAAGATTTGAATATAGATATGAAAATATCTTACGTATTAACTTAAGACAGAAGGCCCCTTAAGTAGGGACTAAATCAGTTAACCGACTTGGTATAACATGGATCTCACAACTTTTTACGGTAGAATCACAGAGCTGCGAGACTTGGTATTTTTTACAGGATGTTTTTGATGGGATCTCACTTCTTTTTGTAAAGTTCTACTTTTTAAAATTTGGTACCTTTGGTACTTTTACAATAACAATAAAAAACATAGCGTTAATGTAGGGGTCTCCGTGCTCGTCACAAGTATAAACTTGGAACTCTTCCCAATGTGCTACCACATACTCGACTATAGCAAGTCTAATCTCATACGACGACTCAATATTCTCATACATAGAGAATGACAAAGAATGAAACAAACACGACCCATCGCCAGGTATCCGTACAATCCGGTGTGGGCATGGTTGGTCATTCACATACACTATTTCCGAATCCATTGCGACTACTAGTTCTGGCAAATGTGCTAGATGAACAAATCCAAATAGTTAGTAAATATAATAATTAATGCAGATACAAAAATTATCAACAACTAGTTGAAATCGCTGGCGAGCAACTCCGCTACTTAAGCTAGCGACGGTTTCAAACCATAGCGTGAGTTAAAATACAGGCAGCGCCATCTATCGAGCAATTGGATTAATCTGCTACCACTCCCGTCGCATTAGAACGCAATTTGTTCTATTGATTGAATAGTTTTATTATATTTGAAGCATTTTGTCGGGAATGTACATCATACATATATATACAGGGTGTAACAAAAAGGGTTTAACTCCCGGATGTATGTGGTTTGGGACATCATTCTGAGCAACTTTTACTATGGGACCAACTTGATTAGAGCAACTTGATTTTTCACTTCCCCATACATTTCGGTCTGGGCGCTCGGCTGATTTATATGGAGAAGTGAAAAATCAAGTTGCTCTGATCAAGTTGGTCCCATAGTAACCACATACATTCGGGAGTTAAACCCTTTTTGTTACACCCTGTATATAAAATTCTCGTGTCACAGTGTTTGTCTTCGTAGTCTGAGAATCGGCTAACATCTATTTTTCATACCCCTAAGTGTTATAATTATTTATATGGCAAAACAGCGTTTGCCGGGTCAGCTAGTAATATATAATTTAAGCATAATGGTAACCAAAGGAAACGAGGGATGTATGCCTGGACCGTGGCAAGTGGTGGTCCCTGGTGGATGTACGTATCCCTCTTCTAGGAAACAGGCGTGATATTATGTATGTATTACATAATATGTTTATAGAATCTTGTTTGTAAAGGCATATTTTCCTAGGGGCATTCAATGATTCATAAACTGCAAATGTAACTTTGTAATCCTATACATTTTATATAAGATTACAAAGTTATTGATGCAGATGGGTTTTCTGGAAAACTATAACATAAGCTTGAAATGTTTAAGTTTTCGCTTGATAAGAATACTAATTACTATTTATATCCCAAATTTGAAGGTTCTATGTCTGCTAGAAGTGCCTGGGAGTTTTGATGATCGGTCAGTCAGTCAGTGACAAAATGAGGAAACTTTGACATGTTACAATTCTTAAACTACTGGTTCAAATTGAATAAAAAAATTAATATATCGTGTTGATATAAGGCCTAATTAGTAACAGAAAAATCAGGCTTCTTGTTTTATCCACAACGAAGTTTTAGGGGGGTCGAATATGGCCTGAATTGCTTCGAGAAAAGGATGGTACGGCTGTGCTTGCTCGACTTGGTGGTGCACTGCCGTGCACCCAGATTATTGCGATTATTATTCGGGACACATCAGGCTCAGGTTTTGTGTAAGCGCTACTGGTAGATATTCACATGCGAATTCGTCATTATGTGTAAAAAGCAGTTAGAGGCTTTGGAGGTTTAATAAGTTCTAGCAGGCGATCCTTGCAACTTATTTCTGGAAGTTCTTCATTAGGATGCGTTTACTACATATTAATATAATGTGATAGTTTACTTAGTTTTGTCTCCTTTGGAATTCACATTTTAAAATACAAAAATAATAAATTTTATCTCAGTGAGTACAACGTGTAAATTAATTAACGCAAAATGAGAAACTACTTTGATAGGGACATCATTCTGAGCAACTTTCATTATAAAACCGATTTGATCAGAGCAACTTTATTTTTCACTTCCCAGTACATTTTGCCCTTTGTGTGTCAGCTGATTGTATGGAGAAGTGAAAAATAAAGTTGCTCTGATCAAATCGGTTTCATAATGATAGTTGCCCAGAATTATGTTCCTAGTAGTTTCTCATTTTGCGTTAATTCATTTACACCTTGTACAACAAGTACGAATATAAAACTCTTTGATGGACAGGATGTTTTGTGTCGTTGACATCACTGCAGGGGCGCACACGGTTACCCCGGTGACACCCTATCGCCCTATGGCCCGGGGGTACAATCTTTCGAGATTTCCACTCGTTGGATACCCCCTAGCCCTAGGCGCCCTAATGTAGGGGTGATTAAATAATATTTCAACAGAGATTGCATGCAGAATGATGCTGATCTCGATATAGTCAAAAGTAGGTAGGTAGTATACCTACAGAGGTTTTGCAAAGAGGAGAGTTTTAAAATGTTACTGAGAGATTTTCCCATTGATATTATAGATTGGCCCTTCTTGTCTTGTGTCATTGTCTTAACGTGGTAGAGTTTTCAAAGTCACGATGCCACTAAGATTCATCTGCGGCATTCAATATTTATGATTTACCTGCCACTTTCCCTCAACCTGTTTGAGGGAAAGTGGCCTTTTGCCTTTAATATTTTGACAGTTCTAAAGCTATTTTTTTTAAGAAGACCGATATACTTGGAGGAACGCGGCCTTTTCTACGGAAATACCGATATCTACGAATGAAGTCCAGAAAGTGGAAGCTTCTAAAAAGAGATGTAGGTATTTTATTTTTGGGTATACTCATAAATAAAGACCTAGTTACCTATCTTCCCGAAGACATTGATATTTTATTTTTGTGCTGTCTGAAGTGGAAACCTGAATAATAGAAAAGAGAAACAACTAGAACAGTAGGAATACTACCTACCTAGATTATTATTTTTAAAGTTTTCTTGTCTATCGTTTTATCATTGGATTGGACTAGGTATTAAAATTATTATTAGGTTATTTGTTCCGTAGCCCTAACTTTGTTTGCACTATCAACCCATTTCATATACTAACTTAGTTAGCGTAGCTACTAAAAGTTTTGAATCAAATAGATTAGATTGGACAATGCGTAATTAACAGTAGTTACCAATTTAAATTAAACCCATATAAATACATAGATACTTAGTAGGTACATAGGTTTAGGACCATTCGGGGTGGAAGGGGCTCAGTTGCGCCAAAACGGAGAAAAAATCATAAAAAATAAGCTATTTCAGGGAATTACATTTCAATCTTCAAATCGCTAGTAACAACAATTCCCTACATATTACAATAAATAGAAAGATCATATTTACTACTACTGCGGCATATTAAGAAAAATATTGGAAAAAAGGGGTTGACTTTGGATTTATTTTCTATCGAGAAAATTTTATCCCAACACGTTTTCCTTTATGAAAACCCTAGATTATGTGTATAGTCAAATTACATATTACCAGAAATTGATTACGATTTGCGTAGTATTTCCTAAAATACACATAAATAACCGGCCAAGTGCGAGTCGGACTCGCGTACGAAGGGTTCCGTGCCATTATCTATAAAAAACCGCAAAAAAAATGTATGGGAGCCCCCCTAAATATTAATTTAATTTTAATTTAATTATTTATTTTTTAAGTAAATAATATTCTCAATAAATTGTGAACATTTTAAGCGTCTACCTGCTACCATTATCAATATCGAGCAAAAATGAGCAAAAAAATCACGTTTGTTGTATGGGAGCCCCCCTTAATATTAAATTTCTTTTGATTTTTAGTATTTGTTGTTATAGCGGCAACAGAAATACATCATCTGTGAAAATTTCAACTGTCTAGCTACCACGGTTCATGAGATACAGCCTGGTGACAGACGGACGGACGGACAGACGGACAGCGAAGTCTCAGTAATAGGGTCCCGTTTGGCACCCTTCGGGTACGGTACCCTAAAAAGCACCCCTAATTAATTCATGAAGTCATTAACAAGACAACTTCCGGTGCTGATGTATGAGAAGGGCTCATCAGTTGATCACACAGCATTACTTAATATTCAATACTCTAATACATCTAAGGTAGGTACATAATTAATGATGTACTAAGTAATATTTACATATTAATCACTTGGATACCTTCAACTTCGAACATAGTTTAAGTGGATACCTACCTATTTGGTTTGTTTCTATTAGAACTTACCTAGTACTTTGTTTCTATTTGTACTTACTTAAAGTCTTCACAAAATAAAAGGCCCGTTTTGACAGTTCACGAACATGAAGGTATAACCCCTAATGCGTAGGTAATAAAAGCCAACTGGTGCGTACAAGCAAAACCGCTTCTATTACCTACGCGTTAGGGGTTAAAACTTCATGGACGTGAACTGTCAAAACGGGCCTTTTATTTTGTGAAGACTGTAATTATGGAAAATAAAATATTGCACACTACTGCATGTCTTTTAAAATGTAATATTTGGTTTGTCTATTACGTTACGAGTTATGACACGCAGTAGTCGGCTAATATCTCACTTATGTTGCCATCACTTATTTCCAATAATTTCTTGCCAAAGGTAGCGAGGGTCAAGTCCACATTTCACAGGGATTTATGTTATGACCTTTACCCGTAAAAGGTACATAGATATGCTTCAACCCCGCCAGTAACTCCTCATTTCCAATTTGATTCCTAAAGTTAATAAAACAATGAAGGCTTGTACTCACCAACGCTGGTTACCGCAACAAACAAAAACAGGCCCTCCAAAAAACTGCTGCTGGTAAATTTCTTCATTTTCACTGCAACTTTCTACTTACTTCACCACTAAGAAAATATTCCAGTAAACGTTCATTTAATTACAGTCACTGTCTGGCATGTCAAACTTTTATTTAGCATAGTTTTTATTATTAATTTAGATCGACTTTAACGTCCACTTTAATTTGATAAAGTTCCAAAAGTTCACAATTAAAAATATTTATAGGAATTATGAACACTCAATACAAATCACTTATCGAAAGTCCAGAAAAAAATATTCAAATGTCAAAAATCGTAAAAGTATTTCGCGCCAAATCGTTGGAGCGTCCGACGCGCGACGGCTAGCAGCCTCGATCCTCAAATGCCGAAGCCGAATGTAAAGGCTCGCTCACACCGCGCGGAGTGATGTGATCGACCCCACCGGAACCACAGTGGATGGGCCGACTGTCGACCGTGTGTGCACTACACCGAGACGCTAGGCTAATGATAAAATTCGTAGCTTTGTAGAGCGAGCGTACGCGCATAGAAAAGCACGCACCCCCATTGTTAGCATTGTTACGGCCGGCGCATCCGAAACAATGGTCAACGATGTCTCTGGACAAAAAAACTTAGAACTCCTAGATAAAGACGTTACGCAGCCCGAAGGAATGCGAGTTGCGTGGAGGGTTTTGTTCTGCATTATACCGCCCGCCCTATTGTCCTTTTATTGTCAACATTGGCATGGAGTCAACTTTTACAACAGAGTTAAACTTATTTGTATTGCTTTATAAGTAGCGCCAAAGTACTATGGCCTTTTTAATGGGGCCACGTTTTTAATTGCCCTGACTTGACTGAGAAATTAACATGTTCACGATAAATTAACATCAAGTAAGTATCGAAAACGCGAAACCACGATTTCTACAACGGTATATCTACTGAATGATAGGTAAATCGCCAAATGAAAGAAACACCATGCTTTTGAAATAAGAACATGAATGACTAACAGAGACAGCCACATGCCGGATTTAGAAAAACGTATATCTTCCCACTGTATTAGGGTATTAGGCTGTCATTGGACGTAAACAGAGGAGATCATAAATCTGAAGTAAAATGGAAGCAACCAAAACAAAACGACATTCTGGAAGACTTTAGCATACTGTTGCCAGATGTCGATCTTCTGTCACTGTCAATAAAATTCGTTCCACTTAACGCGGGTGTGGACGGGCCCTGACAATAAGTAGGGTAACTGAATTAGACATACAGGCAGGGGAGGATATGTGAGTGACATCTTTTTTTACTCACCTAGGATATTACTCTCGATTTCCCAAGCGTGCGAGAATATTTGTAATAATCCGGCCAAGCGCGAGTAGACGCGCTCAACAAGGGTTCCTCAAAATTTATGATTTTTTTTGTGATACCTAAGGCCTACTTAGACCCGGAAAGTTTTTTAGTAAAAACGTTTGAATGTCCATTGGTAAAAACTTTTTACCAATGGACATTCAAACGTTACCGATATAGAAATAAGACATAAATTGATAAATGGATTCAAATAATGCCGTGGCATCCCGCGGGATTCTTCGGCATTATTTTAAACCATAGCAATTTATGTCTTATTTCGATACGTTTGAATGTCCATTGGTAAGTAAGTAAATGTAGCCCATTAATGTCCCATGGTAAAAATTTAAAATCCCTTGCCATGCCGTCCCAGTGTGCGTAGGCCAGTAGGCCTTGTTTTCGATTTTTTTTTCCTGTTTCTATTATAAAACCTTGCTTCTAGCTAAATCGTAATGACTAAGGTCAATGGGAAGTTCCCTATAGTTTCGGATTCCCTTGCAAGTATCAAGCAAATATCGGCAACCGGCCTATATGGCCGTATCTTTTGATTGCGTTGACCTGTAATTATTTTTTTTACAACTTCAAAAGGAGCACAGACTTGATACAGCTACACGGGGTCCTGAATTAAGTGATCGTATAGGGGTTCCTTTTAATGTACGGCACCCTAAAATTTTAGTGATCGTAGATGTAACAGTGATTACTTACATAGTTTCGTGCCTAGTTACCGAACAGGTGAAAAAAAAACAAAGGTAAGATGGCGATCGAATTTATTTTGTTGATGTTATTGTGAATAACTGCAGGGCAGACATACATATACAATACACGTTCAATCCGATATACTTATATTAGGTACAAAACTGTCACATCTAGCAAAGCTCCAGCAACATTGCATTATCTATGTCGTGGCCACATAATACATTTGATCATTCCATAAAATATCTATACAGTTAAAGTGATGAACTTACTTCATACGATGCTTTTGCCATTATATTATTTGTAAAATTAGTTCACTAAAAGATTCAACACCAAAAAAAAAATACAGGACAATATATAATCAGAAATTGGTATTTCAGCTAGGCAGTGACTACGGGCTTGGCTACTAAGGGCTTATTCCAAACGGTCTCAATAAACAATCAATCTGCAAGGTTGTTCGATACATAATAGGTCACCACTAAGGCGGTATGGCATAGCACCGTGTAGGCTTTCCCTATAGCGATAAATTAAACTAAAACAAAAAATAATTCACCAAGTTAAAAGCTTTAAAAAAACGGCTTCATGACCTATTACTTAATCTTGTCCGCGCGGAAACAGGACCCTAAGGAATACCGAGTCGAACATTTCCTACCTCAAACCTGTGAAAGATCGTTTTATATTCTAACATTTTCACATCACTAGATAATTGAATGCGAATCTGTGAGCATTGACTTTTTATTTTTTAAAAGATGTGACCGCTTTCTCTCTCTCTCTCTCTCTGACTCTGATTTGAGCTTGGTTGTGTGCTCGCTATATTATTTAATTGACCGAGCGAGCGAAGCGAGCGAAGCGTCTCCGTTTCAGGTTTGGGCAAAAATGCTTTCGTATGTCCGGTTGTTCTCCTCTACAGGTCGCATTTATGAACCGATTCTCGTGAAATTTTGTGAGCAGGTTGGAAAAATAAATAGAATTTTTTACTCGAGCCAGTTTTTTGATTTTTTTCAAAATGGCGGAGAAAAAAAATCCCTACAACCCAAACGGCTCGATGGATATTAACAAATGAGGTGTCGTTGGATTCGTAAAGACCATGAGAGTGAAACAGATGAGCGAGCGAAGCGTCTCCGTTTCAGGTTTGGGCAAAAATGCTTTTGTATGTCCGGTTGTTCTCCTCTACAGGTCGCATTTATGAACCGATTCTCGTGAAATTTTGTGAGCAGGTTGGAAAAATAAATATAATTTTTTACTCGAGCCAGTTTTTTGATTTTTTTCAAAATGGCGGAGATATGGGGTTTTAAAATGTAAAAAAATCGCTACAACCCAAACGGCTCGATGGATATTAACAAATGAGGTGTCGTTGGATTCGTAAAGACCAACAGATTATATAATTTTAGTAAAAAGTCAATAGGTTGTATTAAAGATCGCGAAATGTAGTTTACAAAGTTATTGGTGCGGCTACTTTCATACTGCATGTACGTAACCAGGTACATTCATAAGTTTGTATGTGTTATTGAAAGAAAATTATTTGGGTTATTTTTTTTATGTGTGTTAGCAGTTCAGCTTTCCCACCGACATACTCGCGAGGTCTACAGCTCACAGAGCCACTAGTGGAAATGTGGCGACTAAAATGTTAAGAGCTCGGAGATAATGCATTCAAGACAGCTGAGTCAATACACTTGCAACCTTGCAATGTTCTTTATGTTATTATGAGTTTATGACTCTTGTCTGATAAAATTATAAGGATATTACCTACTGGTGCATAGAGATAATATTAAGTGCTCATTTTAGTACACTATGAGTGAGATCTTATAAACTGTGATGATTCTGTATGATTTACTTTATTTAGTTGACAACCAACTTAATAATTTTTCATCTTCAGTGAGCAAGATACAGATCAATCTTGCTCAAGATGAAGGATTTTTAGGATAACAATCCTTCTACAGTGCTTAGAAATCGAAATCATCATACAAATCTGGTTTTAGGTAATATCTACCATCTTAGAATGGGAATCAGAAGTAAGTGGGATCCATTTAGGAAATTTATTGACCGAGCGAGCGAAGCGAGCGAAGCGTCTCCGTTTCAGGTTTGGGCAAAAATGCTTTCGTATGTCCGGTTGTTCTCCTCTACAGGTCGCATTTATGAACCGATTCTCGTGAAATTTTGTGAGCAGGTTGGAAAAATAAATAGAATTTTTTACTCGAGCCAGTTTTTTGATTTTTTTCAAAATGGCGGAGATATGGGGTTTTAAATTGTAAAAAAATCGTTACAACCCAAACGGCTCGATGGATATTAACAAATGAGGTGTCGTTGGATTCGTAAAGACCATGAGAGTGAAACAGATGAGCGAACGAAGCGAGCGAAGCGTCTCCGTTTCAGGTTTGGGCAAAAATGCTTTTGTATGTCCGGTTGTTCTCCTCTACAGGTCGCATTTATGAACCGATTCTCGTGAAATTTTGTGAGCAGGTTGGAAAAATAAATAGAATTTTTTACTCGAGCCAGTTTTTAGATTTTTTTCAAAATGGCGGAGATATGGGGTTTTAAAATGTAAAAAAATCGCTACAACCCAAACGGCTCGATGGATATTAACAAATGAGGTGTCGTTGGATTCGTAAAGACCATGAGAGTGAAACAGACTATATAATTTTAGTAAAAAGTCAATAGGTTGTATTAAAGATCGCGAAATGTAGTTTACGAAGTTATTGGTGCGGCTACTTTCATACTGCATGTACGTAACCAGGTACATTCATAAGTTTGTATGTGTTATTGAAAGAAAATTATTTAGGTTATTTTTTTTATGTGTGTTAGCAGTTCAGCTTTCCCACCGACATACTCGCGAGGTCTACAGCTCACAGAGCCACTAGTTTTATTTTAATTGCTGCTCTGCTATACATTATCCTGTGTTCGTGTCCGTTTATTGTTAAACCAATAAAAAGCGGGAATACATAGGTAAATAAAGTATTTTGACAATTCGTCCGGATGTTTGTTTTTTTTTTTTATGTATGTGCCTCGATAGCGCCTAAACGGATGGACCGATTTGGAAAATTATTTTTTTGTTTGAAAGGGTTTACCTTCCCATTGGTCCCATTGACACCAGGTCAGGATCTGATGATGGGATCCTGGAGAAATCGAGGGAACTCTTCAAATATTATAGGCAGACCTATAGTGATTTTTGTGTTTTTCATAATAACTCGTGCAAATGCACATGGTAAGCATAATATTGTGATGCGGAACTGCTGATGAAGACCACATATGGCCACCAGATCTGCTCAATACTAGGTACAAATACAATGCGTGGCTGACGGGCAGGCAACGCATAGCCTAAACTGGTGGACCTAGAGCCATGAAACTTTGTACAGGGGTTCCTTAGTAGCGTGGGGTAGCACTGATATGGGATTTGACAAAATTAATTCCCCAGGGGGGGAGGGATAAGGGGTTACAGTTTGTATTAAACTCAATCTAATCAAATAGGGTTTGTGGAAGTCGGTTTTTTCTAAAGTTTACTTATTGTTTCAATTATCAATTCCCGGACTTCACACTCGACACCACTGCGCCACGTGCTCTCCTACAGGTTATGGGCCCAGGCCCAGTGTGACAAGAAAGTGGACTCGACAACATGGTAAATGAGCAGCAGCAGCACCAGCAGAATCAGCCGCATCTAAATCATTACAACATAGAAAGGTTAGTCGATGGCGGAAATTATGCCACGAAGTCTGTGGCCACACGGAAATTTGCCGTCAAGGCTATATTGACCTTGGAAAACCTTTGGAGCTATGTCACTGCGAACAACGCCGCAGAGGGTCCTGCTCGTGATCAGCGGGCGCTGGCGCGTATTTCCTTATCACTGCATCCGTCGTGCTATCAATATGTGCGGGGTGCAGAAACTGCGAAAGAAGCGTGGCAGAAGCTAGCGGAAATATTCGAGCACAAAGGACTGTACCGCCGTGTCGTCTTACTACGCCAGCTACATCGTGCAGAGTATTCACATTACACTTCTATGACGGATTACATCAACGGCGTGATGATGCTTGTCCAACAACTGGCCGACATAAATAAAATCATCGAAGACAGCGAAGTCGCTGAAATACTGTTGAGCGGACTGCCTCAGCAGTTTGATGTCATTGTCTCAAGTCTGGAAACAGCTTGTCTCACCAAACAACTCACAAGCGAGTTGTTAAGAACAAGATTGCTGCAGGAAGAGTCCAAACACAGCTACTTCCTTGCTCAGCTGGACACCAATAACGAATCGTTTTGTTTATGGCCCCAGACCCACGCGAGTGAATAAAAGACAAAGAGCAGAGGAAACAGTAAAGTTGCGACGAAATTCCAAAGTGTGCAGTGTGTGCGAATTCTAACCTAAAAATGGAATTAGGAAAGGCATTGAACCTTGTAAAGTTTCATGGAACGAACTTCAAACAGTGGAATTTCCAAGTGAAGTGCGCCCTGCGTGCAAAAGGATCGGATATCAACAAACTATACCCGAATGATAACGCTACTTAGTGGAACAAAGACGATCCTTTGGCTATGTGTTAAATGTAATTTTGAATTTCGCGCCTTCTAGCGCGCTCGCACTTGACGCTTTGTGAAAACCCTGTTTTGTTTTTTTCCTACTCTGTGACGTTGTATGGCGAGTTGTATTTTTACTAGATCGTAATCTGTTTCATTATATCAGGTTACGGGCCTAGGCAAGCCGGGAAATAAGGACATTGTGAAATCACATTCCAAAAACAGTGATAAAAGACATTTGGTGAAAAATAACCTAAAAAGCACGTTTTCGTCTGGACAGTTTCAAAGTGTTTTACATTCATCCAAGTTTATTATCGAAAATGGCAACAAACAATCACCTAGCATTAAAAGAAAAGCTATCACCGCTGGCGCTGCCTATGTAATAAATTGGTAGCAGAGCGTGGTTTATTACAACCTCAGCTATGGACCTGAAACAAGTAGCGCGTAGCGAGAAGCCGACAATGCCGCAATTTCTTTCAAACCTTTGAAATTCGGGCAACTACTATTCTAACTAATCATAAAAAACATAAAAAAGGATGTAATTAAAAAAACTGGAAGAAATAAAATGTCTGTGACATTCTGTAACCAACGCGATGGTAACAACTTCCTAAGCAATTCATTATTGATACAGAAGAAATACAAGGCATATATCCCGACTTATGCAGTATCCCGAATGGGGTTTGTTAGGGGTGTCCCTGTGGACATGCCGATGGATGAGTTTGTGGAGTCGGTTGATCTTCCGGCGGGGTGTGGTGAAATCCTGAAGGCACGCAGATTGAACCGCAAGCAGTGTCAGGATCATACTCAGTCTGTTGTGTTAACTTTTAGGGGACAAGTCTTGACAGAAAGAATCTTCTCTTACCACACATCCCTACTAGTTGAGACATACCAATTGCCCACAATTCAATGTTGATTGCTTTCGATGCACTCAGTCCCACCTAGGTGAAGAATGTACAGAACTGACTACTGACCCAACATGCGTTTCCTGTTCAGGTAACCATGTTGCCACCGACAAAAACTGCCCTGAACAGGGCAGACAAAAATCAATAAAAATGATGATGACCCAAGAGAACATCTCATAAGGAGAAGCCTCTATCAAGATCCCTTCATCTGGAAGATCTTATGCAGACATGCTCAAAACCCCATCGGGGTCTGTTCGCGACATAGTATAATATTTGTTTGTAATATTTTAAGTTAGGTACTATGTCCTATGTTTTTAAGTCTTGTAAATAACTCTGTAAATATTTTGTAATAAAGATACAATTGTTTTGTGTGCTTTCTTGGCGCAGTCAAGTAGAGAGAGAGAGAGACCGGTAGATAAAAGCGTTCCATCCCGCTCGCTGCTATTTCCTTGCCGCCACAGCCGCGCACAGCGTGCGCCCGCGAGAATAAATACGGGCGCACGGCGAGGCGAGTGACCGACACAGTCCACTACAGTCCGCCAGAGAGTAAACTACTACAAGCAGCTAGAGGGAAGCCGGGAACAGTGTTCACTCTCTCCCTACCGCCGAGCCAAGGAAGCTGCAACCTGCCTACTGAAACTGCGTGTTTTTATCCACGTCCGAGCCAGCCACCACCACCCTCGCCGCAATAAGTGTGGGTCGTCGAAGGGGCCCACAGGGTCTCAACTCCAGCACCTACAACCACGACATCCTATACAAAAACTGTGTACTCCCAACACACAACCACTGTAGGACTGGACAAAAAAGTGAGAAAAGAGCTCAATTGAAAGGTCCCAATACCAGCAAATTGCATGAAGATGGGAGCACCATCAATGAACATGGAAATTAAAGCAGCTGTCACAGAAACCGCAATGAAACGCGACAAGGGAATAGAAATGCGACAAAACCAACTCGCAGTAGCGATTTCAGGGCTGGCTATACTGGTCGACTCAGAAATGGCGTCCATGGAGAAGTACAACATAAGAGCCAAACAGCTGATGGATGTATGCCGTATCTTATTTGATATACAAAATTCGGTGGGAGTCTGTTGTTCGTCGCAATTTTGCAATCAATGCGGCGAAGAAAGATCTGGAGGAGCCATTAGCAAACCCCAAGATCGACAATAGCCTATTGGGCCAGAAGAAATAGCAATAATTGGGCTTATAATGGCCAAAAAGCCAATGCTTAAAAGTGGTGGTCATTCGTCGATGATAAAACGAAGAGCAAATATTCGGTTGCATCATTCTCTGTCGATGTTTCACCTTAGGTATTCAGGGTAACGGTAAAATTGCCGCCATTTCGAGTCGAGAAACCGGCCATTTGGTTAGCCCAAGCTAAAGCCCAATTTCAAATATCGGGCATTAAAACTGAAGACACCAAATACAGCTACGACCTTGCTCAGCTGGACACCAGGATGGTGGCTAAGATCAAAGATATTATCTTGAAGCCCCCAGCAAGGTAATACCAACTGCAAAAAACTCAACTAATACGAAGACTGTCCACGTCAGGACAACAATGAGTTCCACGCCTCATCAGTAAGAAAGATATAGGAGACTCGCGATTATCACAAATTCTCAGACGTTTACGGTCGCTAAAATAACCCAGGATGGGACACTGGTTCTATGCCTACAAGTTTGTCGATATAACCAAACTATTGATAAATGTCCCAGGTGACAGATCGCAGTAAAAGAGGACGTTAAAAATACGGTTGCTAGCCGGTACTGCTTTGGCAGATGAGATAATCCTCTTATAAATGTGGATCCTCTTACAACAAGCCTATTGTGCGCGTTTGGACCTGTTAGGAAAACGCCCGAAAGACCATTTAGATACGTATGCAGAGTTGACCAGAAAAGGAGCCACGCTGCAGGAAATAGTCGAGCTGAAGGTGAGGTTACAATAAAGGATTGCAAGATACTCGGCAGACCTCGATTCCTACATTAAAAAACCTGAAAATCCTCTATCTGAGGTAATGCAATCTACGGAGTTTCAACTCACCGTAGACGATGCGCTGGCCTGCTTGAAATCCCTCATTGCTACACAGTCACCCCAGGAGCACAAGAAATAGCATACTAAACTATATATATTATATAGATAGTTTACAATATTATGAATTTTGAGGTAAATTCCAAGCGCCGATAGAAAGACGCGGACTGCAGGACGTCGATAAATTGTCATATTTGCTGACAGCCGTAGATGGCAAAGCAAAAGAAGCCCTCCGTGGTCTCGCCATCTCTAACGCGAACTACGAAATCGCTGCCAATACACTGACGATCTACATGTGGACAAGTTGGAAGGCATCACGACGAACTAACTACTTTTTCTGGAAATTCATTGTGAAAAATGCTCTGACTTTGGATGGCGTCTGGGACTGTCTCCAAACGGACAAACGGACATAGAGTTCGGATCTGCGCGGGACCACAGCGTGCACTGGCGCAAATTTGTCTGTTTGTACACTGTATCAGTACATTCGAAAAGCGATGTCTGCCAAAAATGCTTGGGTTAAGCTGGCGCTCATTTTTGAAGACAAGGGGTTATATCGAAGTGCTGTTGTTACGGCAGCTTCATCGCGTCGAATTTGGGCAGTACAATTGAATGAGTGAGTACATCAAGCCATAACTTTGGTTCAGCAACTGGCTGACATTGGCCGCACTATAGACGCTGAGGTAGCAGAAATAATGTTGAGTGGCTTGCCCAATGAGTATGATGTACTAGTATCCAATTTAGAAACCGTTTCGGCAAGTCTGTCAAGCAAGCTAGCTTGTCCGTACCCGTCTAATGCAGGAGGAATTGCGCAAAAGTAATACAGAGCCGAACACAACCAATGCAGCCTTTGTGGAAAAAGGGAATAAGCCAAATGCTTTAAACATCGGCGTGACAAGTCAATAAATGGTAAAAAAGAACAGACTTTTCTAGTTGCCGAGTAGGCACTTGGTGCTGTTGAAATATTTAATAAGTACCCTATGTACTGATAATAGGCTGTATCAGCTGGGATATCTTTGCATCACTTTTTAAGATTAAAAAAGTTAGATAAGCCGTCCCTTTCTAAATTTTCTCTCTCTCTCTCTCTCTCAAGATGTCCTCCGATGTGTTCGCTGTTATTGCCTTGTATTATAAATTACCTAGATAAAAGTTTCGTATGCATAGTGTTAATTTTATACTGTGATTATTGACGTGTTTTTGTCTCAAATATACTGAGCTATATTTTGAGCAATCCCGGATTTTCATTGCCGCCACCAACCCCTTCTACACGGAGATTCCACCAGCGCATTATCACCCTGCTACATGTTCTGAGCCCAGGGTTGAAAGGGTTGGAAGAGGTGGCTAAGTTGATTAGAATAATAAATAAGCATGCCGCACGAAACAAACGAAAATCACAATGTACAATGTGCGCACGGGCAGCAAGGGCTTTCTGCCGCGTTCAATGTTCAGAGGTTAGACGCCGTGCGCAACTACCACGTGTGGAAATTCCAGTTACGAATGGCGTTAATACTGGAGAACTTATGGGACGTTATTAATAAAAATGCGGCTTAGTGAAAAGCTAATACCGAATTTGCCTCCCCAATCAATTGTGGTGATGAATAACACACAGTACACCTTAACAAAGCACCAACAATGTCAAGTAGAGAGGCAGAAATACAAAACTGGTTAACAAGTAATGCTCTTTCTTACTTGCCAACTATGGTAAAAGGCCAGTTACTAGAAATAGTAAATGAGCACAAACAGCCGCCCCTTTATGAAGCTGATGTAATGTTGGAAGCGCATGGACATAAAGTGGTAAGACTTCCACCTTACCACTGCGATTTAAATCCCATAGAGCTCAGATGGAGTATCTTAAAAGACGAATTGCTGAAAAAAAAAGTGGGTCAAAAAGCTAATCAAATCGTCCAAATCACAGAAGAAGCCTTTGCAACAATCACCGAAGAAGAATCGAGAAAAGGATGTGAGCACGTGAGAAAAGTGGAAGAAAAATATTACGCCGATGGCCCAGTTATTGATGGCGAGATGGACAGGTTCATAATTGAAGTGGGTTTTGACGAGGATGATATGGAAGATGAAGATGTCGATCTCTTGGGTATAAGTTTGTTGTATGAGCATAACTACTGTAAAATGTAAATCAAAAAATATATCGTATTTTTGCTTTTTATTACTGTACTGATTTTTATATGATAAGAAACGAATAATTTGTAACTATGAGAATCCTACTAAAACCATACTGAAAATGTCCCTAACTTTAGGATAGAATATTTTTAGTAATGTGGCAACACTGGAAAACATTGCTGCCAACATAGGAACTATTCGATGAAACGCTCTATAACAACATTCATCTGTCATTTTACATACAACAATTATAATCTTCCAACGATTTTTTGGCTGATGGATGAGTGACGTTTACAGGGGGGGCGCCAGCTTTACGCAACTTAATGCAACGAACCTGTCATCAGCACAGACCTTTCATTCCTCATTGGTCATCAAGCGCTAGTTCCTCCTGTCACCGCGCGTCAAAAGATCTTTAACTACTCTCATGTCATAAAGTTCCAATGACGTACTTTATGAACGCAATACAGTCTTAATCAAATAAAAAAAAAAATAACACTACTTCTCGAACAAAACTAATGTTATTATAAAACTTTTTTTTCCATAACGACACAGTTCTACTTTTTTTGGGAAAGGCAAGGGTCTTGAAACCGTACAGCCAAGGTGTTTGATAGTCTGTGTCGTTGGAAAGTTTTTTTTTTAACTATAGTTGACAACCAAACAGCCACTCAGTGTTTGATTGGAGGCAGGAAGATTTAAACAACGAGGTTCTTTGATCTGAGGTTTGATAATGTGGCCCATGTGATATACTGAGTTTTGGCGAAAACAAAACGTCAACATGACGTGACAACGCTTTGTTTGTTGCTGAGGTTTGTTGTGTCTAAGCACTGATTTATGTGGAAATATTGTTGTTTTAACTTAGAATTTTATATGAGAGACTCTTAAGTATGAGAGTAGATAAAGTAGTGTATGAAACTGCACATAACTAGGTATTAAAACTCTCGTGGGATACTATTAAAAACCCCATTATGCAACAGTTTCATAAACTACTATTATACTTGATACTTTATTGCACAGAAAAAATAATACAACATAACAAAAAGATTGTTGAAAAACTGAACCTGTAGAATTATTCAATAGGGCTTATTTATCGAGACTGTTTGGAACAGGACCTACGTGGCTAGAATTTCTTTAAGCGGCCATGTGCAACGGTCTAAGATTACGATGGTTCTGAAGGCATTTGATCGTACAAAACTTAAAGCTTTCATATTCGAATGGCTTTTTCGGAAGCTGGGCGCCACAGAGGAAGCATCGCACTTCGCCGGCCTTTACCTGCGGGAGGAGAAAACCAACAACAGTGAATACAGTTTAGAGCCTCGATGACACTGGGCTAAGCCCTATCCAATATAACAGCAACCTGACAGATGTCAATCTTAGCCTGTTAGTAAGGGGATATTGCTCATAAAAATCGATTAATCAAAAGAATCGATACACCCATTAAACATTGGTGAATCGGAAAGTTGTTTAACATTTTATTTTTGATTCTTAGTTACCTTAAATATGGTTGAAAATGAAATAATAATATCTTTACATGCTAATAGCAGTGATGGCGATGACAACTCTTCTGTTAGTTCAACTGAATAAACCATTTCGATTCTTTCTTTCCAATTGTTTTGGTAACATCCCTATTGATTAAAAAGTGGATTCTATGAACTTTTAGGTTAGCTGTCAAGTTGGCTGTTATATTGGATAGGGTATAGTTTACAAGCTACAAGCTAGCGAGTTCGCTAGCGGCCTGTAAACTCGCTCTGTGTCATCGGCTTTTTTACAATCTGCTATTTGACTATCTGATGTAATAAACTTGCGTCCTGTCAAGTCAAAATAGATACTTTTTATGAACTGTCAAAGCGGTACTTTTATTCCTGAGTTCTATGAAATAACGACAGAGTGACGTCATGTAAAAGTGCATCAAATGCTGTCTTTTTTTGCACAACATTGACTTTATAAAACATATCTGCTGGAAATACACAATTCTGAGAATGTCAAGCCATTTTGTACATAATGCTTCAACTTAAGACTTGTTCCTACATTTATTGGATGACCTTGAATGCAAGCCTATTGTGTACCTACTCGCTAGCTTGTAAACTCGCCGACTAGCAGCACGTAAACTAGCCCCGTGTCATCGAGGCTTAACTGATGACTGACGCTGATGAAAAACGTCTTGAGGAAGCCTTCATTGCTCCATAGCAGAGACTATATACCCAATTGACTGCACCTGCGGGGAATGCGGCTCGCCAAACGTTTGTTATATTCAACAAACGTTCGCATACGCAACCTATGTACGATGACGGGCCGCCAGACAGTTTCGCAGCGGCTGACCAATCACAGCTCTCTTACCTCGTCCCCCGCCGCCCGTAAATTGGTGAGTTGTGTTGCAAAGGAAAATGTATCTATGCGCACTCCACTGGATAAGTGCCCCCTGCTTCATGGAAATGGCTAAAAGTGGGCACAATTGTGCCTCTGACATGCCGTATGGCAAAAGGCGTTACGCTATGTTTGTGAATAAACTTACAAACGTAAAAACATTTCGATTTACTTTTTATATGCTCATTAATCTGATAGATAGATACTCGATTTTGAACACAATTGGAAGTAGGATAGAGTCTATATTGTTTTATCTATCGTTTGCTTATTTACCTATCGTTTGCTTATTTGCCTTTGCGGAATATTTCATGCTTATGAAATAACGAAAGAGAGAGCTAACATAAATGGTAGAGCTCAGAAAATATACTGAAATAATTGTTTGTTTCTTATTATTTTTGTATGTACATACTTTGTTTTCGTTCATTATGTTATTCAAAGATTTTTCCTTTCCTCTCTATTCTGGCATAAACAAACACACACAGTTTGAAGAATTGTCTGAGATTTCGTAATTATAGTTGCATTGTAAATATAATTGATATACTGATTGTTTTTAATGGCAATATTTTCACTATTATCCTGTAAAAAAGGGTTTGGGTAAAGTTAGCGTAGTTTTGAGTTTGCTTTGAGTTTTGGCGGCCATTCGTGGAAGTTGTAAATTTTGAAAGAGATTTTTTAATGAAACTTATCTTACTATTATAGACATGGACGAAATCATTGGTCCATGCTATAGAGTGCATATTAGCTAAATAATATCGAGGTTGAGATATCATCACACTTTATAGTTTCTTAGTACAGCCAGCAGTCACATTGAAGCCCCAATATCTCAGCTCCGATATAACTTAGAGCAATGCTTCCTTACCAGACAAAATAGTCCTACAATGGGGGCTATTTGGAAGGATAATGCACTAAACTAAAAAGACAACTAAGGCCTCTAAACGTCATAATGACGTCATATTAATTGTTGATGTCAACTAAAATGACGTCATTATGACGTTTAGAGGCTTTAGTTGCCTTTTTAGTTTAGTGCATTTTCAAACCCCGTTGCGTTTAATGGTAAACTAGTTCTTATTCTTTCTGTCACATTCATAAGGCCGATTTACATCAAACGTGCGAATGCTCATTCTATCCCCACTCTAATTAAAGTTTAGTATAATAGACAGAGCATTCTTTGTTTGTTTGTTTGTTTGTTTGTTTGTTTGTTTGTTTGTTTGTTTTTTGTTGCTCTGTCTGCGTTCGTTTTGATTCTGTGTAATACTCTACCTACCCTATGCTTTCGTTTACACTACAAGATCAAGAAAAAATGCTCTAGCTCTTTGTTCGTTTGTAGATGCACCTCTACATACCTTGTCTGCGTCTTTCATTTGTAGGAACTTGTTAGTCTTGATCTTCTCCGCCAGTTTCTCCTTCTCTTTCTGTCGCTTGGCTCTCTTCTGCGCCGCTTTTCTCTCTCGCTCTTGCTCTAACAACTCGGGCGTCAGCGGCCCGGGGATTTGCGACTGGTGGAAATTCACAAATAATTGAATTAAAATATTTCGCTAGTTTCGTATTGTTTTATATTTCGGTACAGGGCCCCCGATTCTCGCGCTATCGAGATCATCTCCCCGGTCGAGATATCTGTTTTGATACCGCCTAAATCAGTCGAAAACGATCTCGATTTATATTTATTTCGATCGCAAACGGGTCGAGATATCTCGGTTGGTCGAAAGGCCAGTCGTAAGAATTGCTTTTTCTTGTTTTTGATAGAGATTTCGGTATCTCAAAATCGATATTTCGATCATGGAAATGATCTCGCTAGTGCCAGAATTGCCCCCCAGACCGCAAAGAGTTTCTTTGGCTCTAAGTGATTTTGTTGTAATTTAAAAGCCCTCTTTACCTCGTCCCCCGCCGCCCGTAAATAGGTGAGTTGTGTTTCAAAGGAAAATGTATCTATGCGCTCTCCACTGGATAAGTGCTCCCTGCTCCACACAAATCCCAAGGGGGGCTAGTGCTGCGGCGTAATGTGTAAAGGCCCTTAGTGAGTCCACTCACCTTAGCATAGTTGTACTTGTCAGGATTGGAAGCCTGGAACAGTCGGAAGGCGAGCCTGGTCTCCTGCGGCGAGGCTGCGTACGCCGTCTGCAGCTGATGGTTCTTGACGCACGGGTCGCCACCCATAGTCAGGATTAGGCTGTTGGGGAAGAGCGGATTTAGATTTCGATTTAGAGCCACCAGCGTTTATAAAAGGATTTAAAATGGTGGTGTAATTTCTTGCTCGTGTCACTATAAGAGACCGGCGACCGCGTGAATTTCCCATACAAACGAACTACAAAACTGATTTGAATTTGAGAACTAGTTCAAAGCATTTAGACTGTTAATCGGATTAATACAGTGTTTACGCAGGTTCCTGGTTGTATACCAAGGTTCTTATTCAAATTACTTAAAAATATTTTTAAATTGGTTGAAGAGGAACCCTGGTATATCATCTGCGTAAACAGTGTATAAATCCGATTAACAGTCTAAATACGTTTAACTATTTCTCAAATTCAAATCATTTTTGTATTACGTTTGTATGGGAAATTCACGCGGTCACCGGTCTCTTTGAAAGGTTACAGTAGTTTCACAAGTGTCAATATTTTGTCAGGGTATCTGAATAGCGAGTCGCGTACGGGTAT